>JASEVX010000001.1:90547182-90852881 GCA_031761405.1 Serripes groenlandicus | reverse complement strand
TCTCTCTCTGTGACTCTCTCTCTATATATATCTATCTCTCTCTCTGTGACTCTCTCTCTCTCTCTCTGTGACTCTCTCTCTCTCTCTCTCTCTCTCTCTGTGACTCTCTCTCTCTCTCTCTCTCTCTCTCTCTCTCTCTCTCTCTCTCTCTCTCTCTCTCTCTCTCTCTCTCTCTCTCTCTCTCTCTCTCTCTCTCTCTCTCTCTCTCTCTCTCTCTCTCTCTCTCTCTCTCTCTCTCTCTCTCTCTCTCTCTCTCTCTCTCTCTCTCTCTCTCTCTCTCTCTCTCTCTGTGACTCTCTCTGTGTGTGTGACTACGGACTATTTCTGAAAATGTTTATTTTTCGGTTTTAATTAATCTGGCATGCTATATTCTTTGCATGTATTTGCGCCAGAAAATGTGCAGGTATATAAACAAACTGAATCAGAACAGTCACCATTGATATTATAACTGTTAACTACACTGCTGCGTCTAGTCAATGTTTTCAGGCTCTTTAATACAATCAAACCTATGTATTCTAACTTGAAGGATTCATCATTCGATTGGCTGGTGGGAACACATCAAACAGTGGTATAGTAGAACTGTACTACAACAATACTTGGACAACATTGTCTGGACAATATTTTGGTGGGAACGAAGCACGAGCTGTCTGCCGAACACTTGGATATAGCTTAGGGTAACTAACTAGGTTTTTTTACTTTTTACTCGTTACATTTTTCTGTCGGTTTAAGCTCTTCTTAATAATTTTAAAATTCTTAATTCTTAATAATTAGGGTTTGCATAACATTAAAGCTGTTTTGACGTGTAACTTGTGCACAGGGCCTACATTTCAAGTTGTTTGTCATAATATGCATTTACATGTAGCATATATGTGAATTGTAAAGACTCTGGTAAGAATGTACGTATTCACAGGCTCTGCAGATGTTTGCCTGTACGCATATCTGCATTGATATCCGATATCGCCTGTACGCGAGTCAATACTTTGTTATTAGGTTCAAATTGAAATTTAGCAAATGCAAGATTAATGACTTGTTTGGTGTATATAACACCGTTTTAAAAAAAAATAGTTATATCACGGCGTATCCCGATTAAGTTACCAGTACTAATGGTCCATTTATCCTGACATCAGCAATTCAGTCCTAATGCCAACCCCACAACTCTGAGCGCATGGGGGAGGGAGGGGCGCAGTACTTCAATTTTTAACGTCTTTGGTATGACCCGGCCAGTGATCGAACCCATGATCTCCGGCACCCGAGGCGGACGCTCTACCACTACACCACCGAGGCGGTCGCAAAGGCAAGAACATGTTTGCACTTTAATCCAGATTTATTTAACATTTTTCATCAAAATTACCTTCTTGTCTGTTGATCGTCTGTTAACAGATAGGTAAAGCTTTAACTATGTCTAAAATTCACAACCATCCAGTTTATGCCATTTAAGGTTTCAATTGAGCGCTTCTCAAGGAAAAAGAACTTTTTGCGTAAGTTCATAGAACAACTTGCTGTTCAATATAATCTCAATCAAATGTAGTTTAGTTGTCAACAAATAATGGAAACGTTCTGAATCGTGCATGCTGATCCGGTTCTATGTCTATCTGTGTGCAAATGCATCAAGTTTGGTTTTCGCAGAGCGCCACTCAATTAGTCATCAATCGGGAATGATGACGCCCATTTTGTCATTCTGTCATTTGCAGTCGTGTGAATAATGAGTCGTATTATGGAACATCAAACAGCAGTGAGATAGGTGAATTATTCTGTAACGGAAATGAGGAGGCTGCCGGTCAATGTTCGTTCAGACCAATGTCTAACTCCACAGATCACAGACAAGACGCAGTGGTGGAATGTGGTTAGTTCTATGTTGTCACAATACCGTAACATGTTGTAATATAATTTTACAAACATATGATGTGGCAATCAAGTAACTCGGATCCAATATATAATTACATTAATTACCTATTTTAATTAGATGTTTACATGCATAAATCTTCATTTGCTTAATAGTCCCCATTTCTCGGACCCATAGAGCATAATTGGAAGTATTTTTGTATCAAAAACGTCGACGAAAGTATTAATTGGTATGTATAAAAACATACAATGAATACATTTCAACTTTCTTTGCCTTGAGCGATGCGGATCCTGCCGTTTAAATTTGTGAAATTGATACCCACACAAGAGAAATTTTGAACAATTTCTAGTGATTTTCCATTATAGAACCAATGTTCTTTTTTTGATAATTGTCTCCCGTTTTTAAAGACTACGATTTTTGTTTTATTTGTGTTGACTTTCAATCAGTTATTATTACAAAAGCCGAGTATAAGTATATTGCTTTTTTGCAGAGCAATTTCAGTGTCAGAGGCCCTTTGTCGTCTGCATACATAAGTATACACATTTCAGTTATATCCGGTCTTCACACTATTATAAATAGACTTTATAGCTCTGAATAGATTACATTTTAAACCATTTTTAAGTAGTAAATTATACAATAATGCTTGGTTAACAGAACCTATGGCCTTTTCGAAATCAATAAAGGCAACATAAACTGGTTTTCGTTATATATTAAGATACTTTGAATGTATTGCCTATAAAGCCAAGGTATTATCTACCGTACTGTAGCCATAACGAAATCCGTTAACGAGTTAATCTTGCATATGCTTCGACATAAAATGTTTATCTTCTGTTAATATCGTTGAAAATACATTACTTAATATATGAGCCGTTCTACGAGAAAACGAACATTGTGGACTGTGCGTAAAGTATCGACCCGGATCAGCCAAAGCATGCCGCGCAGGCTAACCCGGACAGACACTTTTCTCCTCCTGTGGATTTTCTGTTTCAGGAATCATTACCCTATACTTCTATCTCCCAGAGACGGAATGTGTTGGCCCGAATTAAACTGCACGGATTGCGCAGGCTTATCTTGGTCAATACATTCCGCAGAGTCCATAATGTTTGTTTTCACGTGGAACGGTTCTTTATCTGTTAGCGCAATACCTCTTGAGTTACCAGGTTCTTGAGCATATCTTATATATGGGTATAAGCAAACTTTTTGACAAACTTGGTTAAATTCTCTCGTAATATATATATCCTGTTATACAACATACATATATATGGCAACAAAACAGGAATCTCGAATTTGACATAATGGGGCGTTATACAACCAGCAAGTAAAGCACTCTCTAACTCATCTGAATTACCATGGTGGTAAGCGTGCATTTCGTTCGCATCAACAGCATCAATACAAAACACTGACATTTGTTCTGGCCTTGTGCTTTACAACGATTGTAATTCTCAAAAGATAGAGGATAGTTATAGATTTAGTTTCTAGATGCACTTGCATCTATAAACTAAATAATGGCAAATTGCAAATCGATCTTGAAAATATACAATTAATTTCATCAAATTGAAGTTATTCATTGAAGTTACTTTTGAAATTCAGATAGCATCGCGTACTTTTCTCGTCGACAACTCATTAATTGATGGATTGGAGTTTCACGCCGTTTTAAATTATATTGCAGTCATATCAATTAAATCAACGTGCATTTTGTCCAGTGGCTGAAGACGAATGACGCTTACCAATCATCGATTGACCGGGCAGGATTCGAACTCACGATTCATGAATCGACATCCCTATTGTTACTAACTGAGTTATCGTGGCTCGACGTCAGAGATGACACCGTGGGAACCCTCTTCCCTTTCTTCCTAGATACTGGCACGTTTCCATATAATATGCGTCAAATGCAAGTGTTCTTAATTATAAAAAGAAAGCATAATCGGACCGGACCGTGTACCTGTTTTTTAGCTCACCTGTGCACGAAGTGCTCAAGGTGAGTTATTGTGATCGCCCTATGTCCGGCGTCCGTCGTGCGTCGCCCGTCGTCCGTCGTGCGTCGCCCGTCGTCCGTCGTGCGTCGTCCGTCAACATTTTCTCCTCTGTAACCGGTGGGTCAACTGGGATGAAACTTCACAGAAAGGATCCTCTCAATGTCCTCACCAGAATTCCTTAACATTTTTGGGATCCATGCAGAATTCTGGTTTCCATGGCAACGAAATGAAAAAAACTTCAAAATTCTCCCAAACTGGTTGGCAGATTTTCAAATAATTTTGTAGGAATGTTCCTTGGATGACCCTCTATCAGATTCCATTAAGCCATGTTGATTGGTCGAAAATCATGGCCGCCAGGGGGGGGGGGGGGGGGGGCTATTTTGCCTTATATGGCTATAGTGACAATTTAAAAATCTTCTTCTCCGAAAGTGACAGGCCGATTTTCAAATACTATTGTAGAAATGTTCCGTAAGTGACCCACTTTCAGATTCCTTCAAGAAATGTTCCTTGGATGACCTTCTATCAGATTCCTTCAAGATATGTTGATTGGTCAAAAAACATGGCCGTCAGTGGGCAGGGTTATTTTGCATTATATGGCTATAGTGAAAACTTAAAAAATCTTCTCCTCCAAAAGTGTCTGGCCGATTTTCAAATAATTTTGTAGAAATGTTCCTTGGATGACCTTCTATCATATTCCTTCAAGCCATGTTGATTGGTCGAAAAACATGGCCGCCAGGGGGGCAGGGCTATTTTGCGTTATATGGCTATAGTGAAAACTTAAAAAATCTTCTCCTCCAAAAGTGTCAGGCCGATTTTCAAATGATTTTGTAGAAATGTTCCTTGGATGACCTTCTATCAGATTCCTTCAAGCCATGTTGATTGGTCAAAAAATATGGCCGCCAGAGGGGCGGGGCTATTTTGCCTTATATGGCTATAATGAAAACTTAAAAAATCTCCTCCTCCAAAAGTGTCTGGCCGATTTTCAAATAATTTTGTAGAAATGTTCCTAGGGTGACCCTCTATCAGATTCCTTCAAGCCATTTTGATTGGTCGAAAAACATGGCCGCCAGGGGGGCAGGGCTATTTTGCGTTATATGGCTATAGTGAAAACTTAAAAAATCTTCTCCTCCGAAAGTGTCAGGCTGATTTTCAAATAATTGTGTAGAAATGTTCCTTGGATGACCCTCTATCAGATTCCTTCAAGCCAAGTTGATTGGTCTGAAACTATGGCCGCCAGGGGGCGGGGCTTATATAGCTAAAGTGGAAAAAAAATAAGGTGAGCGATTTCAGGGCCATCATGGCCCTCTTGTTTTATTAAGTCAATGATACACTCTTTTTCTAAAACTCTTTTTAAAATTAAATACCTAAGGAACACAGATACGACTTGTCGGCGGTAATTCACCGTATTCAGGGAGAGTGGAAGTGAACTACAAGGATAAATGGGGAACTGTGTGTGACGACAGCTTTGATGTCCGGGATGCGAAAGTGATCTGTGAAATGCTTGGCTATTATGTCGGTGACAGGTAAGTTACACATATCCACACGCAATTTACCAGCGAAAAGAGACAGTTGGCAACATATGGGAAATATAATTAATTTTTCATGCAAACAACTGCTGTGACTTTATGTGTCGTCCATTTAAAGTCAAATTCAGAAAAAAAATCGGAATCATTCATCAACAACAAGTTGAATATGTAATATATTTCATTATATGTGTATGTTTTATCTTCTCTGTCTTTCTTTTAATTGTTATAATATTTTTCTATTCCTTCTTTTTGTGTAATCACAAAACAAATATCAATAGAAAGGAAAACTATCAGAAACAACAACAACTATCACTAAAGATGACTTTATACACCGCATACTGCTGCAGCCGTGTGTTCCATAGTAAAAACAACATAAACAGTTTAAGCTATGCCTATCAAACGGAACGAAACCTACCTGTTTTATGAATGGAAAACAGGTAGAACATGTTTGGTTAACTGACTAAGGAACGGTATATCGACAAAACCTATATAGGTTTCGCAAAACAGGTTTTGAGTTTTGTGACTATGGAACACAGGGCAGTGGTTTAAACGTTTTCATGTTCAAGGGAAATAATTCAAGAACGCGAGAACGGAGTCTGGAGTTACCTGCCCTGTGTTCCATAGTCACAAAACTCAAAACCTGTTTTGCGAAACCTATATAGGTTTTGTCGATATACCGTTCCTTACCGAGACTACAACACGGATTTGATCTAAAATTGATTATATATATTGATTATTATTATATTGATTGAGCACATCAGCAGATCAGTATTAACATGACCACCAATATACATATACATTGGTAGATATAGCTTCCCTCCTTAGCGCTCAGGATTACGGGGATATCAGTACGACTGGTGCATCGGCGTCATGAAAAATAATGTCGGTAATACTGGTAAATTACCCAGGAAACGCCGTGATATAACCGAACCAACCAACGAACAAAAAAGATTGATGTAAATTCTAGTATACCCTAGACAAACTTTGCTTAATATCCGGGGGTATACACATTCGCGTGTGTGGTCTTTCAAGTTACTTTCCAAATTGGTATGAATACCATACACTATTTATTAATAACCATAACCAAATTTCGAAGATTTAAGCATACATGTATATGTCTCTACAGTTATCTACAAGCGTATCTGGGTGCTACATTCGGTACCGGAAGCGGAAGTATTGTGATAGACGACTTAAACTGTGATGGTAACGAAACTGACATTTCCGAGTGTAAATCTCTACCCTGGTTGTCACATAATTGTGGTCATAATGAGGACGCGAGTGTGGATTGTCAATGTAAATATTTACACATATTTATGTACATTTTTCAATTCGAGGATATCGTAGTAATAATTAAAACAAATGTACATTATCATGTAGATTTGGTACTTTCTGGAAATCAGATTTGCATACGATTTATTTTTTTAAATTGTGTAAAAGTCATTAGTTATTATATAAACATAAAGTTAAATTGTGGGAAATAAATCAGTGCTAAACAAGTTACAAATATGTGTATTTAATTAAAAAGTTTCTATGAGTTTTACTGTATTTTATAAATATATGATTATCGAAGACATGCGTTTGTCGAGATATTTGGTACGTTAATTAATTAACTTTTTAATTTGGGATCAAATTGGTTCTTACTGATCTTAGAATATATGGTATGCGTGTATATCGTGCATTTACATTTATGTTATAAAAGTATTGATGCAGAATATTATGCAAAGTTTGTCTGTGCATTATAACTGAATTTGTTTTATTTCAGATGGATACTATTCTACAAGGTATCAAACAACAGGTGGGTAGAATAAACTGCTTCATTTAAACCTATAGTACAAACCATTGTTGTTGGTTTTTTAAATCTGGTTAAAGAGATCTAACATATAGTGTTGTAAGACTAAGCGTGTTGTTACAAAGAAATACAAACGTTGCGTGGAGTCAAATACAATGTTCAATAGCAAAATGCGCCCTTTTCGTCCTAACAGAAAACCATTAAAACTCAAGGATATCTTTTGGTTGGACCGTATTTTACACATTAAGAAAGCGAAGAATGTCGTTTGAATTATCCGTGTGATGCACATGAAAAAAAAAAAATAATAACAATTATGAAGATATTAGATATCGCATTTCTGTAAACGATATTTAAACGTGTACAGTCTCTCAATGAGATAATAGTCAACGCATGGAATAGTCGATTGTCAAATGACATCCAAAACGACACAGGAAATATTGGACGGTCTGTTAGTGTCATAGAACATCCGCTTATTCTTTATACAGGTTTGCGAAACACAAAACAATAGTATTCTGCAGGAACAACGCAATTGCAACTACTGTTTGTATGTGTGTGTAATGTGACAGAACCTTAAAGCTGCCTTATGTTGACTATAAATAATACCGGTGGTCCAAAACGGAACCAGCACTGACTTACTGACTGAACATAGTGTATTTTGGACATACGAGTACTATCATGCTATAATAACTGGACATAACGATTTAATATCCTAATAGCATGTAGACGCCACCAAAGAAAGATAATGAACATGTCTTAATATTTGTTGTTTACAGAAGACAGCGTTTCATATACTATGATTACATTGGAGTATCATGTTTGATCAGACTGTATACAGTTATATAGTTTGATATTGGTATGCACTATTGTATTTGTTTCTATTGTTATAGTCATTGTTTTTATTGTCGGAAAAATTGTCTAATATTCATAATTTATTTTATCTTTGCTTTTCGTAAATGGATTACGTTTTGAAAATTGTAAATACTTGTTTGTAATTTACTATAGGCATATGTGCCTCAATGTAATAAAATGTATTGTATATTGTTTAAATGTCCATCAAAAAAAAAAGATCATTGATTGGTCAATGGACGATGTTGTATAGAACAAATATTGTGATCGCTTTAACGACGTTTTAACTTTCTGATGTAGTAAATATTCCCGGGCATTTGTACAGTACCCAGTGCTACTGTTCGACTTGCCAATAATAGAGACCGTTACTCGGGTGGAGTGGAGTAGTGGTATTATGATCAGTCCTATGTTACCAAAAAATAATACGAGCTGACCAAGACTCATTATCTGGACATAAATGTCCGACACGGACGATGTTGCCAAGATCAAATCGTGTGATCGCTTTAATTACGTTTTTGTAAACATATTCGACATTATTCCAGTCCCAACTTCTACTGTTCGACTTGTCAATGGCCGGGATCGTTACTCGGGGAGAGTGGAAGTGTGGTATAATGGCCAGTGGGGGAGTATATGTGACGATCACTTTGACCACAGTGATGTCAAGGTCATTTGTCGTATGCTAGGCATGAACTTTGGAGATGGGTACCTATGACTTTTATTTTCTAAATCACTTATTTTCTATATATACGACTTGCCTTACCATGTCCAACTTGCAAACGGATTTTGAGGCATCTATATCGGACTACTTTTCTCACAATATATATGATAACCATCCTTTCATTTACGTCGACTTCTGCAGATTTGTTGTATGTGGGAAAAATGGTCAATTGCAGTGTGTCAGTTAAGTATTAAATTAAATGGCAATATAAAGCCAGTCTTTATTGTTTGGACCATTTCTCGTTAAACTTAAGTATGACTAATTTTGATTCGAAATTGAATGATGAAAAATTATGTCATTGTTATCGACATTGGCTATATTTAGAGTTGAAGTTGATGGCAAAGGTAATGTAGGTATAGTTTTGTAAAATATATTCTAAATCCTCCATCGAAAAATGACCTGAAGTTACAAAGTACAATGGAATTGTGAACCTTTGTGTTTACTTTGCTAGTGTTATAGTTTGTATTTGTTTCTTTTTTATTTCAGCTATGGGGTCGCATATACTGGTGCATATTTTGGACAGAGTAGTGGTCCTATAGTGATAGACGAACTCAATTGTTATGGTAACGAATATGCACTTCAGAGTTGTAATTCGAATGCATGGGGAACACATGACTGCCAACACACGGAAGATGCGGGAATTGACTGTCGAGGTTTTGTATTACTTTAACACTGATTTTTCTTTTAATAATTGAAAAGTTGAACATATTATTTACAAATGGTATGTGATTGCGCATTAGAGCGATTTCCTAAATCATTCACTATTCTTTTTCCAATTGGCGGCGCATTTTGGTTCATTTGTAGCAGACGACTTTTGAAACATCGTCATACTTTAATTTATATATATTTACTACATTTTTCAACAAATGTTTTTAAAATCGTCTTTTCCAGGTAAATTGTATGTGCGAAAGGGTTAAAAGACTTCTGTCTAAGATGTATGTGTTTGTATAGGAGATGGTTGAAGAGTTGCATGTTAAAGAGTTAATTTACATTAGGTTACATACAATGTGACTAGCTAACATCACATCATCGAGTGTGACGTAGTGCAGGGTGTAATAATTGGAATACATCTTAATTGAGAGTAGAAAATGACCTTTGATAAAGATTACTCAGTTGTTAACTAAAGGGAAAAACAATACCTACGATGCAAGTCGCTAATGGCATGTTGGGAAATATTGTTTGTGTGTCATTATTGCTATACGGCGACACAAACGGGTAGCCAATCGTCAGGCATATATGCTTAAGGAATGAAGATCTTTATTATAAGGTAAAAGGTAATGTTTCCGTGGTCTTATTAGCTACTATCTCATCAAAACCAAAACTAGAACTGGAAATTAGAATGTATGAACGGCTTGAGGTGTGAACAATGAACATCTATGTTAAGTAAGAATATATTAACGGCTTGAGTGTGAACAATGAACATATATGTTAAGTTAGAATGTATTAACGACTTGAGGTGTGAACAATGAACATCTGTGTTAAGTTAGAATGTATTAACGGCTTGAGTGTGAACAATGAACATCTATGTTAAGTTAGAATGTATAAACGACTTGAGGTGTGTGAACAATATACATCTATGTTAAGTTAGAATGTATAAACGACTTGAGTGTGAACAATGAATAACTATGTTAAGTTAGAATGTGTTAACGACTTGTGTGTAAACAATGAACATCTATGTTAAGTTAGAATGTATAAACGACTTGAGTGTAAACAATGAAATCTATGTTAAGTTAGAATGTATGAAGGACTTGAGGTGTGAACAATGAACATCTATGTTAAGTTAGAATGTATAAACGACTCTTGAGGTGTGAACAATGAACATCTATGTTAAGTAAGAATGTATAAACGACTTGAGTGTGAACAATGAACAGCTATGTTAAGTTAGAATGTATTAACAACTTGAGTGTAAATAATGAACATCTATATTAAATTAGAATGTATTAACGATTTGAGTGGGAACAATGAAGATCTATGTTAAGTTAGAATGTATTAACAATTTGAGTGGGAACAATGAACATATATGTTAAGTTAGAATGTATAAACGACTTGAGTGTGAACAATGTACATATATGTTAAGTTAGAATGGTATTAACGACTTGATTGCGAACGTGTAAGAATGTTATTTCAGAATACGCAGGCATAATCATATTTGCCTATATTCGTTGTAAATATTCAAGAGGCGCAACACATTTATTTTTACATTCCTGTGTACTTTGACAACAGCACAAGTAGGATCATCGATGTTTAGCAGTACAGGTCACTACAACGGATATACGACCGGATATACGACCGGATATATGACCAGATATACGACCAGCTACCCTACAACATATCCCTACTGGCTGACTACTAGTAAGCGAACGTTCTCTATACTTATCAAACGTTGAGCCTTTCCGTGCTAAAAGGTACAACCTGACATTTGCGTAGATTATAGACCCAGACCACCCAGCTCATCTAAACACAAATTATTTACAAATTGCTTCGTTTATGCTTCTTGCAAGTTGTAAAGATTTTGATAAATTGAAAAGATTTTCATGCTGATCTGAACCTACACTTTTCACATATGAGAAAAAACAACATTATAGTCTCTGCGTAATGTATCGATCCAGATCCAGATCAGCCTGCGCAGTCCGCGCCGGCTAATCCGGGCCGACACATTCCGTCTCAGGGGGATAGAGGTATAGAGTAATGATTCGTGAAACAGAAAATCCACAGGAGGCGAAAAGTGCCTGTCCAGATTAGCCTGCGCGTCATACTTAGGCTGATCCGTGTCGATACTTTACGATGTTGGTTTTCTCGCGGGACGGCTCATATGTCAAATTGTACATTTGGTATGCGCAGGCTCATTTAACTTGACAGTTCGTGTTTATTCAGGCATAGATTAGTGAGGCTTTAAAACATATTCATACAATCGAAGTGTAAATACAATTTTATATTTTGTATTAAGGGTATTGAACTTGTCGTATTGAGGATAACTCGTGCTCATTACTATTTTGCTATGATGAAGTTGCTATGTCATAATTCAAACAAAATAATTCAACTCAAGTCAATTAGCAAAACAAAAAACAGATGTAGCATATGAGATGGAAATATTGGCGATTTCGGAGAGGTATGGAGTGATAACGATTTCGCGCTACATCTGTTTTAGCTGCACACATACTATTCAGTTACCCTTTCAAACTTATATAGATACCAGTCATTTGTAATGGCTTAATTTGTCGATTTAGGCAAATTCCTATAGACTGCAAATATAGCAAAAAATAAAACCATCTTTCATCAACTTACGTAAACTGTATATAAAAATTGACATTTTTGTAAGATAAGGATTATCACGCTTATTTCCCCCCCCCCCCCCCCCCCCCCCCCAAAAAAAAAAATCACTAATGGAATAATTCTGACCTAATGCGGTGTATGATATAATGTTGTGTCACTATACAGAGTCTAGTAGATTCCGGAGGGAAATATCAAATCCATTGTGACGCTTGTTTGATTGAATTTTTTTTTTATTGAAAAGAGTTTATGCTATTTGTATGAATACAGCAACGATACTTTCGTTTACACGGAGAACGCTAGAGTCTGGTCTCTACTGGGCTATACACACAAAGTGTCTGGTCTCTACTGGGCTATACACACAAAGTGTCTGGTCTCTACTGGGCTATACACACAAAGTGTCTGGTCTCTACTGGGCTATACACACAAAGAGTCTGGTCTCTACTGGGCTATACACACAAAGAGTCTGGTCTCTACTGGGCTATACACACAAAGTGTCTGGTCTCTACTGGGCTATACACACAAAGTGTCTGGTCTCTACTGGGCTATACACACAAAGAGTCTGGTCTCTACTGGGCTATACACACAAAGAGTCTGGTCTCTACTGGGCTATACACACAAAGTGTCTGGTCTCTACTGGGCTATACACACAAAGAGTCTGGTCTCTACTGGGCTATACACACAAAGAGTCTGGTCTCTACTGGGCTATACACACAAAGAGTCTGGTCTCTACTGGGCTATACACACAAAGAGTCTGGTCTCTACTGGGCTATACACACAAAGTGTCTGGTCTCTACTGGGCTATACACACAAAGAGTCTGGTCTCTACTGGGCTATACACACAAAGTGTCTGGTCTCTACTGGGCTATACACACAAAGTGTCTGGTCTCTACTGGGCTATACACACAAAGTGCTATTCGATTTCTAAGTCAGTATATGAGTCGTCCCACGAGAAAACCAACATTGTAGCCTCTGCGTAATGTATCGACCCAGATCAGCCTGCGCAGTCCGCGCAGGCTATTCCGGGCCAACACATTCCGTCTATAGAGGTATAGAGTAATAATTCCGGAAACCGTAAATCGATAGGTGTCCGGGTTAGCATGCGCGGACTGCGCAGGCTGATCTAGATAGATAGCGTCCACAATGTTGGTTTTCAATAATGTTTATTATACTTTTGTGATATGTTTAAGATATAATTAAGATATGGATACACATGTGCATTCTTGCAGGTCGTGGTTATCGTCTGGAGGACGCTATTACTGTAAGCTGTAATGAAAATGGTTGGAATGTCCGCGTCGATATGAACATACTGCGACAAATATATCCCAATGCATTAGCCAGCGATATCTACCTGGGGGATAACTCGTGTACTGGAACAGACAGGGGCTATGATGTCACTTTTCAGCAGGGTCTTGGAGATTGCTTAACGTCTAAAGTAGTGAGTTATTTTGGTATTTTGCTTAACGTCTAAAGTAGTGAGTTATTTTGGTATTTACCAAACAAAAATTGAACATTATCATTGAAATGTCACTTTTGTTTGTCGTACTATACTTTCTGATTGGTTGACCTAGGCCGAACTCATAATATTGGACGTCGATCTATAGAACATCAGTAATACGTTCAGTGTTTTTTCACATACAGCAAATCTGTAGCAGACTACTTTGAAATCATCTGAGGGAAATACGGAATATCTCTATAAATGAAAGATTAAATATTGAATAGAGTAGAAAATATTATGGCAGAAGGAGAAATTGCTCGTCTGCTGCAGATACGTCAGAAAGCGTCTATATGATTGAAAGGGTTAAGGTAAAACGTCCCTAATGGACTCAACAATTTCATTTTGAGATCGTTAGATATGAGTTTTGTCGGTGGGCTTATTCGTCCTTTGTCACCGGTTATATATGACCGGCAAGTCAATGAAAAATGCCGATCTCTTACGTCTTTTGACGTAAATAGCGAAGCCTATATACTGTAACTAAATACCGATCTCGTTCGGAGATCGTCGCGTTCATAATGGATGTTCTACCTTGATCCCAATGTTGTCGTGGGATACTGTCCAAAACAAAGAGCTCTTGAATCATATGTTTCGACTTGGATGACGTTACTGTATTTGCGAAGGTAAAGTCACAGGTGTGTTATCATTCCCTAGATCTTTATCCGTAAATGGCCGATTATATTCTTATTTACCTCCTTGTATATACTATTTCTCTGCTTCTTAAAATAAATCTATAAATTTTTCCATTAATTTCTGCTGCAGAAGATTGTGTGTCATACATTTATAACATGTTTGATTCTGTTCGTTTTTGTTTCTTTCCGTTTTACAGACTGTCAATAACAACTTGGTTTACAGGAACCAACTAATATACGCCGAACACGATCCAGCACATCCGTTTATTATCCGCCATTTTAACTGGACAGTGAGCATTGAATGTGATGTTGGCAGAAATCAATCTTCGACAGGTTTGTTTAACCCTTACCTCATACCACGAATCTGTAGCTGACGACCTTGAAAACCTAGTGACAAAAACCTGAAAAATCTCCATAAAAGATAGCTTAATTGTTAAATAAAGTTAAAAAGGAGAAACTGCTCATCATTAGTCTTACCGTTTAAATCACGGATCAATGGCTTATGTTAAGGTCGATCATTTTACTGTGCCCAACGGTTAAGCTTTCCGTGTGATAACTATTCGTACACTTAACATTACTGTCGGCCTGTAATGAATTGAGTACATGTTGTATTTTAAAAACATGTCCTGTATATGAATTTTGTAATAAATTATTACTGTGTATAATCCATTGTTAGATACTAGTAGTCCTTTGTCAATTTAGGTCATCTTCATCATGATGCAAACACAAATACTGGTCACCAAGTATCTGGTTCCAGTCAATACGCAGTCAACATGACTTTCTACAGCGATCCGAACTTTCTGAACCAGCTTCAGGGAAATCCCCTCCATGTACAAGTAGGCCAGGACGTTTACGTCAAGGTGTTTTCCGCGACTTCTGATTGGACGGTAAAGATGAGATTACACACGTGTTACATGAAACCTGATCCGAATGCTGGGGACCATCTCAACTTTTACATTATCATAGACGGGTTAGAAATTTTAAAAATCTCAAATGTGTTTTATATTAATGTATTATGTCACTTTATATTTATGTTTTATTGAACTAACCTATCAATAAATATTGTTTTCGACAATACTAATCTAGATATGCTTGATTCAATGAAACAATATTTGTGTGTGATGCTTTCTAATTTTAAAGATACATAGACCAATATGTTTTGACTTTCTACTACCAATTTAAAACTCTTTCCGATTTAGAACTTTTTACTACCGATTTCTGGCACCTCCTGACAAGTACTTGTCTCTGGCAAATGCATGCAGGAACGAGTTGATCGGATAGTATCGATTGAAAACCTTAAGTTATCATCTGCCCTCACTGTTTTAGGTACTGTATATCGACAGCTTTTTCTCACTCCTATAGATCCACTAATTAAGTTCAGCTAAGATCAGCTTCATTCAGAGGGCGACTTTTACTGGTCAAAAATAAAAACATGTAACTTTAAACAAACATAAATCAATCATTAGAACAGCACCATTGGACATCCAACCTAGAAACGCTTAGCTTACTTGCTTGCACACTCTTTTCTAAGTTAATCTCCAAACGACTTCCTTGATTCTTAACCCCTTCTCACATTCAGCACATCTACAGCAGATGAATTTGAAGATAACTTGGGAAAGTATGAAAATATCTGTAAATGAAAGTTTGATAATGGAATAAAATTTAAAACATTGAAGCAAAAGGAGAAATTGCTCATGGTTAGCAATTTTCTATTTGTCACAACGTTTTCAAAAGTAATCTGCTGCAGAGGCGTCAAAATGCGTGTGCTTGGGGAAAGGGTTAAGACTTACACGACTATACGGCGAACATGGAAGATGCTGATCAGAAGATCAAAAAAATTGATCACCGCAAATCGTAAAGTCCTACTTATCATTTTTAACGAATTATTTTTTCTCAAAAAATAAATGAGTTTAACTGTTTGGTACAAGATTTGACCTTTACAATTCCGCGTTCGGTTAAACTACACCTTTGCTGGAAATAGTCCAAGTATTTTTTCCGATATTCCATCACTTTGATGTGTTATTTCAATGAAGTGAAGTCATATTTAAACTATCGAATCAACACAGAGAATCAATTCTCAAGAGAATATCAATTTAATAATAAAGGCATATATTTCATGTGTCTGTAGGCATGTATGAATTTTATTTTGAGTTGTACGCCCATTGACTAGTGAGTGACGTAGTTAACAGGTGCCCATTATGTAACGCTAGCAAACCTGACCTTCGACCCAACGCTGTATAGAGCAATGTATCTGCAGAGCTCCAGATAAGGTGCGTGAATACATGATCACGCATTGAAATGCAGGACAAACGAATGAAAATATTTGCTGTTCGTCGTATCATGCATTTAAATCCGGAATAATGAATATAGAACATTTTCTGTGCGTCGCTTTAATCGTAAGACAAAATGAAAGTGACGCATTTTCTAGAGAAATCCCGATCGTTAAATATAATCGCGGTCGAATAAATTACCCTAACACCGTATGTAATTCACCTACTTCACTGGTATGTGCAGTTCTTACGGAACAACGAGTTCTCGCGCTTCGGAATTAATACACAAATAATGCCTGCTTCAAGCGAAAACGATCCTTCTGCACAACCAATTAAACCTGGTTCGTTATTAAAATATATCAAAATGGAAGAACTGCTGAGTTCTGCAGTAACAAAATAAGTGTTAAATAATTTAATCGATGACATGGTAAATAAACAACAGCTAATTTAAAGAAAACATCATGAAAAAGTTTCCCCCCAAAAAAATCGATCTTTAGAAACGGGAGTTCCCGTGGATGATTTTGACTGGTGCAGTTATGTATTTTGTTTTTCCTCCCCTAGTTATACAAAATGTGTCCCTCAAATAATAAAGTTCATCAAGATTAAGTGATTTACCAATATTATTTAATATTTAATTCGCATACCAATGAATCATTCAACATGTTTGTCATGATGCATTGAATTAAAGTCCATCGGAAGGGTCTGTTAGATGTGTTCAAGGTAGAATAGAAATACTGTAATGGTATGAATACCCTGATAAATCAAATGCATCATGACAAAGCATACTTAACCCTTTCCCACAAATAGACGCTTTTCTTGATAAAACAAGCGTTTTGACGCGCACCTTTGCCCGAATGGCTGATAAATATAAATGATTGGTCTATAATTAGAACATGGTTTTCAAGTTGGAAACGGAGACGAAACGATGAGATTTCCATGTGTGCATTTAAGTGTTATTTGTCATTTTATCTTTTCTACTATCATCTAAAGGAAACAAATAAAATTGCACAACGATACTTCCACACATCTGTTGGCATCTCTGTGCTACAGAGCTCCAGATAATTACTTTAGTCAAATATGTTTCACTGCCTGAAATAGTTATTAAAGAGTGAATCACTGCAGGAAGGCCATCAACCCACAATAAGGAAGGTCAACATGCATGCAAACTTTAACTAAAATGTTTAAGTTCGAAAAGGCGCATAATTGTGTCAAAATCTGATAAAGAGTTATGAGACTTGGCCTGCAAGGTCATTTGATGATGTCCAATAAGTGAGTGAAGTTTCAAAATTTAACCAAAGTTGTAACGCCAACGCCGACGCACAAGTGACTGTAATAGCTCTCATATTCTTCGAATAGTCGAGCTAAAAAAGTTAAAGCAAGTTTAAAACAAACAAATAACATGATCAAATGCAATTATTGAATTACATGTTCAAACGAATTCGTTACCAGTACTTTCAGTACTTTGATTTGTATGACGTATCATGTGTTCAATAGAAACTTAACTCCGTTGTTACGCGTGAAAACCCCATTTCAACCCGATGAAAACAAGTCTGTTTTCTCGGAACATTGAAACAAACATTGTTTTAGCGAAACGTGTTTCTTTCTGTCTCAGTGTCAAAAGAACGCTTGGCAGATTCAATAAATAACAGACCTAAGCTTCGCTGCAGTAGCACACGCTCGTATAGAACTGATGACTGCCTATAACAAGTCGTCTTAGATTGACCTTTGCGTCAGCCAATCAAATTGTCGCCTACAAAAGCGTTGGCTATCAACGGGTGAATTAGCCAATATACTAAAATAAGATAAAGAAGCGGTGATTTCCGAGTGTTCCGATTGTATATATACTATTAAAATGTAAAGAGTCATTTCGAGAGAATCTGTTTATGCGATGTCGTTAGAAATATCATACTTTTTTTACAGATGCGAGGTGGACGTCAACACTCACATCATTTCCCAGTCGACTCACGAAACACGGTTCGTGTTCGAGGACTTCCAGTACACGAGTTACAGTGAAGGGATCTACATCTTCTGTCAAGCAACCTTCTGTGACACGTCTGATTACTCCAGGACCTGTACACAGGCATGCAATCCGGTCGTCAGGAGGAGTCACGTGATCGCACGTGAGAATCGTACTGACATAGATGGAATTTCTAATACAACTCAACTTCCCTGATCTGTCTATACTCCAATTAGTGTTATATCAATACCAATGTGATTGGCCATTGATTGGGTTAATTAAACATTTAGTTAATTGTCCATACGGTGATTTCATAGAGACGTTATTTTTGACATTCATTTCATTCATGTAAATATTTAGTTATACCCTCTTTGGTTGGTATGTGTAAGTGAATAAACAATGACGTCACTCAAAAATAAACAATATGATTAATTTTTCGATTATGCCTTCACACGTTGTTATATATTTCAAATATACATCCACAGAAGATAACGATAATTTGCACGACATTAATTTGTTGTTATGTTGTTCTAATTACAAGGGTTTACTGGTGCTGTTTCCTGATAACCATCATTATAGTAAAGTTTCTTAGCGACGTGGAAGAACGTCACATACAAAATGAGGTCAAATGAAAAATTGGAAATGATATTTCAGTCGAGTTCAACTAGAGTCAGGCAGTTACTAGCAATGTATACATACACCTTTTTTCATGGTTGGAGGAGAGAAATCAGTGGGAAACTAATGCCAATTGCATTAGCCAGTTCTGACGTTGAAAGGAACAATGCCAGTGTCATTGTTCAACATAAGAATTGTCATTATTGTCACATCATATGCTACACAGTTCGATGAACAGTGGTTGTGGAATGTCTTTTAGAAATGGCTTCTTGGGCAGTTGATGCGACACGTGTGTTGATATGATTATAAATAAAGATTTATTCCCGTTTCAAACTAACTTGTTTCGCTTCAAACGGTGACGTCGGTATGACGTTCATACCGTGGCCCGCCCCCCTGTACTTACAATTTTCATAAATATTTGTTTTATGTTTGAAAAATGTGTACTTTTGATAAAATCAGGTTTATTTTGTTCAAGTTTAATTTGTGTCGATATTAGTACAAAAGTCCTATAGATTCTGGAACATCCCTCGAATATTAAATACATTCCATGGACTAGATTATTACCATACGACCAAAGCTGAGTATTTAATTACCCGTTGTTGTTGTTGTTGTTGTTGTTGTTGTTGTGATTAAAGCGTCCACCTAAAGAGCGGGGACCAGGAGTCCCTTGTTTATTCAAACTAAATACTTACATTCTAAAAGGGAAAGTACATACACTAAATATATTTCATTTTCCCCTCTCAAACCGTATCAAAACAGTACTGCTTTCATAAGACACACGTCCATATGACACACGTCCATAAGACACACGTCCATATGACAGTTCTTTAATGTGTTTGTTTCATGGCGTCTAACGCAGCTTTCAACAATTTAGTTATATCACGGTTTTCCTATTATGGATACCATATGCATAATAAACCATATGTTTATCATAGAAACCTGAGCGCCAATGAATACTACTATTTTCAAGACTTTGGTATGATCCGCGACCTCCTGCACCCGAAGCGAACGCTCAACCACTACAGAACCGAGGCAGTCATGAATAGTTTAATGTGAAACCAAATTTCGTTCAAGTGACACGAAGTCGGTTTACACGGGAAATTACTGAAACGTTTTTCGGGAAACAGTATTAGGTTTCAGTGATTTCCACCAGGAGTTCTATGCCATATCGTTGGTGAGATCCTATCACTGTCGGGTATAACACGGATACTTATTACTGGTTAATGCAAGCCCTGCGTTAAACAGACATCCTTCAGGCATTATTTGTCTTGACTACTTTGGTATGTGCGGGTTATATACTCGTATAACTTCAAAAAAAACCATACATAACACTTTCAAAGTATAAACAGTTTAATGTGAACACTTATTGAAACGTCGTTTTATTTATGAAAAGGCATTGAAATGTGCTGAATAAGAGCTTTACATGGTACAGTAATTAAGTCTATGGTCGGGACTGTAAGGCTATTCTAGTTGTCCTTAACTATGCTAAGAATCTAACCTTTCCCAAGGGCACTCAACCAGGACCGTCGAAGAGTCGAAGTCGTGACTCTCCCCGTCTTCAAACTCCGCACACAAATCACGTGGCCACCGAGAGTTCCATCAACGTGAAGCTCTCTTTGCCCCACTAAGGAATGTTTGTGATGATGATCTATACCCTTTGGCTTCAACGTTAACGTCCTTTTATAATTAGGCCGCATCTTACGATTTGAGGTCTTATTGTAATTGCATACAGTGAAGACTCTTTTGGCAAAACTTGTATGTGTAGCCCCACTATTATCACAACAATGTAACTTAAAATGTTGTCATTCTTGAGAGGCAAAAAGACACAAATCGCTTAGTTTAAACATATCTATTCATTTAATTGAAGTAATATACGAGTTATTGTAGGCTCATTTACAGAGAAGTACATGAATGGATTAGAAAACAATCCAAATATGCTTATATTATTTCTTCTCCATGATGGTTGCCTTTACATATAGACATTTGCCGAAAGGAGTTAGTGAAGTGGATTTGGTAATAGCTTGAACTGAAAGTTCCAAACGTTGAAAATTTGGTATATCATCTTATTTTGTTTTGTGTCACTCAATCGCTCCCACATCTAAAAAGGAAACCGTATTCCTCACTACAGATACATGTAGATTAATTGTCCAATCTCTTACTGGCAGATATATAGTTCTGAACACGCTGGAACAATGACATATATTCATTGCCATACAGTAAACTGTCTACAAGTGCATGGCACAGGAGGTCATTGAAATACTGCCCATGTAAGTAGTGGTATCCTGGGGATGTTAGCAAGATATTTCGGAAGACCAGATTGACAAGTCGTAGTCGACAGTGATGAATTTGATCTAGTCTTTTTTCCAAAATTATAAAGCGGCTATGATCTAGATGAACGCTTCTTTATTGAGGTTTTAAAAGGCTTAAAGTCGGTGCATTCCGAATGTTAGGGGCTAGTGAATTTCATTATCTGATAGTGGAGGGTAGAAACGACCATGCATACCACTGAGTATTTGTTTAAATGACAGGAAGTTCTGTTTTGTTCCTAAGGTTGTACGTTCGAACAGATTTAAGTAGACCTACATTTAAGAGGTAAGAAGCTATTAGATTAGATTAGATAATGTTGACGTCTACGTCCTGCTAATGTTTCCCAATTAAGGTCGGTATGAAGGCGCTCGATATTGCATAGTTTTGTAGCAACAGAAACAACTCGGGCTACTTCTATATGGATATGTTCAATATCTGCCTGTAGTTGTCGGCAAAATGATTAGCGTCATTCATCTTCCACAAATTGGCTGATAGAGTTTAATATGGGAAGGTAGCCAGTTGCCTTGGAATAATTTTGATTTGATTACTTGTGCGAGAGAGCCAGGAGAAACACGATTTGATAGTAGTAGTCGTTGTAATTCTGTATTGCCTCCATTGCCTCTCATTAGAATCAGATCAAAAATCTTCGCTGTGCCCTATATAAGCTAATGCAGCGAAGTTAAGGTCTGCTTTCAATGAGATTGGGTGGACTGGTCAATGTGATATAACGGGAAATACAATTGTCATAATATACTCTTTTGTATAATTTCCTTGAGCACAGTTCAAGTAAAGCAACCTCGGTGGCGTAGTGATAGAGAGTCCGCCTTCGATGCGAAAGTCGAGAGTTCCATCGCCGACCGGATCATACCAAAGACTTTAAAAATGGTAGTAATTGTTTTCTACCCTTGTGCGCTAAGGATTTTGGCGTTGATTGACTGGTGTCAGGATAAATGGAAAACATTGGTCATTAGAGTAGGCCCTAGTAAAAAGAAGTAGAGGGCGTGCATGTATTAATATATCTATAGGTGCTACCTATTTACGAAAAAAACGCAAGATAATTATCAAAAATTTAAGAGCATACTTTGGCCATAAATAAGGATTTATAAGTAATTGACTAGACAATAATAATGTTAATGGCATGTGTCTTGCATTATGAAAACATATTTGCAATTCTTATTGCTGTCGTCTATTATTACGAACAGAAAATAATAAAGTAAAGACTTTCAGAAAATCAAGGAATACATTTATAATGAACGCGGTTAAAACATGAGGGCCAAGATGATCCTTAATCGATCACCTGCATTATGGTAAAGAAGCAAATAGATCAGTCCTTTTCTGATGCCACCTGGCGACTGCCTTTTTCAAGCAGTCAATATGACAAATTATGTAAGGGGTCACATTTCTGCTAAACCCTTTCCCTATTAGAGACGGTTTCAGAGGCCTATGATTTAGGAAAAGATTGTCGCAACAAGAACAATTGCTCCTTATGAGAAAGTTATCCTTTTGCCACAATGTTTGATAACTAATTATACTTTGAATGATTAAGTCAATAGCTCATGTATAGGAATTAGGGGTCTTTCATGTTGATACCACTTTTTTTGCGGGAAACGACGTCACTCCATTGACGTTACGCCAAGATGAAGTGTAACGGATTTGACGTCACGTCCTTCTTTGGCTACGATACAGTCAAAATTTAGGTTCGGGCGTAGAAGGCTAATGCTGTCGTTTTTTTGACGAACGGGAAAACATATTTCTTAGATTTCCATTTATTTTTAACTTTTCGTACAAATGTTAATTCCAGCACTTTAATGATCTTAAATATCGATTTTAAAAAAAATGATTAAAAAGACGACAATAATTTTCAATCCGTGTTTTTCTGCTCATTTTATACATACCCAAAATACCGATTTTAAAAAAAATTATTAAAAAGTCGACAATAATTTTCAATCTGTGTTTTACGTCTGCTTTTTATACATATCCAAAATGGCGGCCCCCATGAATTTTTTTCAGTTTCATTTCAGAAAGCTTCATGGGTTATTGAAAAAAAAAAAAAAAAAAAAAAAATAAATCTCACGCCCGTTAACTATAAGCGAAAAAACCCATTATGGTTTTTTTTCGTATTATATCCGTTTGGTTATAACTAATATACGATTCATTCATTATTGACGACTGTTGAAAACAATCTGGCAAAAATTTGAAATTTCTCACAATGAGTAATTTGTCCTTTTGTCACAATGTTTTCAACTCTATTCAATACTGTTTACTTTCATTCATAGATTGTGTTCATGTGTTTACCTAGATGTTATCAAAGTCGTCTGCAGCAGATTTGCTGCATGTGGGTAAGGGTTAAGCCGTTCTGCAGTTCTGCAGTTCCTAAATGTTCACAATGTTAAAAAGTCGCAATGAGGCAAGGGCTCTCAAGGCCTATTTTAACCCTTTCTCATATATAGACGCTTTCTGACGCCTCTGCAGCAGACGACTTTTGAAATCCTTGTAGCAAAAGGAGAAAATGCTCATATTGAGTAATTTCTCCCTACAATGATTTCAACTCTATTCAATAATATCATTTATAGAGATTTTCTATATTTTGGATTTGATCATTTCAAAGTCGTCTGCTGCAGATTTGTTGTATGTGGGAAAGGGTTAAACTCTGGCGACCTCGTTATCTCTGTGGTTACGATAAGGAACCCAAAATATACGAACCACGTCTGGCGAATCAGGGTCTTATTGACGCATTAACCGTATCCAACGAACAGACGCTTAGTGACGCATTTGCAGCAGACGACTTTTGAAATAATTGTGGCAAAAGGAGAATTTGCTATTTAATTTAATGAGCAATTTCTATCTTTGCCAAAATGTTTTCAACTGTTTTTCATAATCAAACTTTAATCTATAGAGTTTTTTAACATTTTTTGAAAGACATTTTCAAAGACGTCTGCTGCAGATTTGTCGTATGATGGAAATGATAAAGACCCCTACTCGCAAGACGTGGCTCATACATATTATATACATGTACTTCTTCGCAGTAAGGCTCATTATACAGAGGTGTTGAAATCCCATCAACATGAGACGAGTCTTAGTGATATTTAGCCTGTTTCTTGTATGTGGATATTGTAATGCAAGTTGTCATTATGGCTTAAAAGGTGAGTCGTATTCTTGTTAAAACTTTAATCTTTAACTTTAATTTTAAAGTATCTCCATACAATCGTAGATTCGTTATACAATATTCATTACATTGTACAAAATAATTGACGTAAACGACTGTTTTTCAAATATGATCACATTATGCCTAGCAATAAAGGGTCTTATTGAATTTCCTATTTGTCATTACAGTCAAACCTGTGATAAAGACCACCTTTGTTTTGCAATTCCCTGTCTATAGCAACCACACTTTTAATTTCACAATTACTCATTTTCTGCATAAATGGACCTGCAATTAAAGACCACCTGTGAAGAAAGGCCAGATTGTTTTCTTTCCATGGTTGACTTTAAACACAGATTGAACTTATTTTAAGTTATAACATTTAGCACATTGGCGTAAAACTCTTGGTGATACATTTCCAGTGTTTAGTCAATAGTTGCACATATGACTAGATCACGAGTGCGACGACAGTGAAGGCCACGGTGAGACAGTGATGATGCACGGATCCAGATCTACACTGTTCACATATCACTTACACAAGCTTATAAGAAGAATCATTAACTTGTAAATATGCTGATAAGACCTAGCAGGATGCCAAGATTATCTGAACATACACTGTGCTGAAATACCATCTTAATTTGTTCCCTCTCTCGTGCACTGAGTCATATAATCTTTACAACAATTATGGAACGTCCGGACAAATAAACGAGGATTTTGTTTAGACTGAGTCGGCGACATTTTCTTCATTATAAACAATACTTACACAAGTTGCCTTCTGAAGACCAATCACATGTCGAAATGAGTTTTGGGAAATTACTGGCATAATTTAAGGATCACAATTGCATACGATCAGTGAAGATATACAAAGGTTCACACCAAAGCCTTCACTGTTCATCTACAATAAAGGAAAGCCATTCATTAATGTAACGTTAGACGAACACTAGAATTTCCACGGTCTCGCTTGTCCCACTCCGATACGATGTTATGATACTCCAAAACTGTTATGCAGTAAGGCCTATTTTCGATAATTTCAGAACCAGGAACAACAACATGCAAAATGTCAAATGGTATTATACTTCAAGATGGTGAAAGCAGGAAATTTCCCGAAATGTGTGAAAACTGCCACTGTTCCGATACTGGATGGAATTGTTGTGGGTACGTAAAAGCAACGCATGAAAATGGGCCTTTGTGCATTTGCGATCAATGCTGGTATCTGTGCATTCGCGCAGTCTGATCAAGGTCTGTACTGTGCGCTACCTAATCAAGGATGCATTATAAAATATTCTGCTAACGATACACTTACCAGACTGTAGGAATGTGTAGGTTGATCTAAACACTTTCCCACTGCATAAGGGTCAAATGTCCAAAGGTCCAATTTCCTATAAGGAGGCCTTGTTAAACTTCACTTAGAATTTTGTTCGTAGAACACTTCTAATGTGTTCGGCGATTTATGTACGACGTCGATATCAATTAATACTATATAGGCTCGGCGATGTCCGTCTAAAGTCGTCAGAGATCGACATTAGTCGTTTACTGTCTGTCATTTCCGGTTGAAATGACCTTAAAGACACAGTGTCTCTCTGCCAGTCTTAATTTATATTAAAAGGGAAAGTCACGCGGATATTTAAAGGTCTGTGTGTCATATATTTTATAAATATAGAAAGTTTAATATATTATACATTGATATGATATACATTAAATACAGATGTATATATGAGAATCGAAGAACAGATGCGTCTGGCTACTATGATTTCCTTGTTTGACAAAAAGTATTAACTTTTGTGCGATTTTAATGCATCAACTGTATTTGTACGATTTCTTTTTCTTTCACATAGGTATGGAATATACGGAGGCATAATGCACGTTGCTGGCTGTAAGGTCGTGGCAGATGAAGATGGGTGTTCACCGAAAATCGTTGACATTTTAGATGAAAGTCAACCATGTGTTCCGGTAGTTGGTTAGATATCTCGATTAGAAGACATAAATTAGCAGGGGATCGTTAAAACTCGCAACATGCATGTCAAAAATAATTATAATAAATAAATGAGCGGCTCTCTACGAAAACCTACCATAACGCATTTGCGACCAGTGTATATTCAGAACCGCCAGTGCATCCGCACAATCTTATCTGACTTTGAGATATTCGCTAATTAGTCATAGATTGTTTCAAGAAAGTTCTGTAAGGGAATATATATTTGGATCATTTAGCATGAATGCACATACAGGTCTTATTCTACACTAACATTGATGCGTTAAGGTTGAGTTTCGCAGAGCACGGCTCAAATTATCCTGCAATAACTGACTTTATTCAACATTTGTGTTTGTCCAAATACACGTTTTTATTCAACAGTTATGTTTGTCCTAATGCACGTCTATAAACAACAATTGTGTTTGTTCTGACGCACGTCTTTAAACAACCGTTGTGTTTGTCCTATTAATGCACGTCTTTAAACCACAGGCGTCCGAATTTCTATCACAGCAAAAAATGCGGAAAAAATACTAACGAGGTATTGAGTATTTTTTCCGCATTTTTTGCTGTGATAGAATTTCGGACGCCTGTGTTTAAACAACCGTTGTGTTTGTCCTAATGCACGTCTTTAAACAACCGTTGTGTTTGTCCTAATGCACGTCTTTAAACAACCGTTGTGTTTGTCCTAATGCACGTCTTTAAACAACCGTTGTGTTTGTCCTAATGCACGTCTTAAACAACCGTTGTGTTTGTCCTAATGCACGTCTTTAAACAACCGTTGTGTTTGTCCTAATGCACGTCTTTAAACAACCGTTGTGTTTGTCCTAATGCACGTCTTTAAACAACCGTTGTGCTTGTCCTAATGCACGATTTTAACTACATTAGCGTTACCGTTATGCACGACTTTAAGCAACGTTTGTGTTTGTCGTTATGCACGATTTTAAACAAAAAACAATATTCCTGTGTGTTCTAATGTACATGTACGTCTTTAAGCAATATTTGCGTTTGTCCTTATGCACAACCTTAAGCAACAGTCTTGTCTGTCCTAATGTACGTCTTTAAACAAAAGTGTGTCCTAACAAAACATCTTTAAACAACATTTGCATTTGTCGCATTGCACGACTATAAACAACATTCGTGCGAGTCCTAACGCACGTCTTTAAAGAACATTTACAAGTATAATAATATTAATAATATTAATGAAAAAATTTATACATTTGCGTTTGTCGTAATGCACGTCTTAAATTAACATGCGGTCATCCACATTTCAATTGTTCATGTACCAATCTTGCAATAAATATATGTTCATGTTCAAGATCTACTCCATAAGTTAGAAATAATATATTAAATAGCAAGCTGTAGGATAAATCAACGTTTTCTGTTGATATTCAGATTGGTTTATGCGGCCTTCCCTTTTTTGAAAAAATATATAAACAAATCTTGTTTGAATATAAGACATTTACATTTAAGGTAAATATTGGGGGTCTAAATACAAACTACTTAATTGCCAGGACGAAACATACGCCAATCAAACTCGTAAAGAGGGGTTGTTGAAGCATGTCAGCCAAGCTACGCCCCTGTATTCAGATGGACAACAAAGAATAGGTCTGTTTATGTGTGTTGATTGATCTTAGTCTTCACCGTTAACACATATAGGATGTATGACGTTTCGGCTCTAATAAGAGTTAAACACTTTTAACACTTTCACACATTCAACAAATCGGCAGCAAACTATTTAAACATTTCTAAAATTAAAAGTATAAATATTGAATAGAGTTGAAAACAGAATGGCAAAAGGAGAAATTGCTCATTATATCAAATGTCGTCTGCAATAAATTTTCAATTTTATCTAACAATCCTCTTACAAATGTTCTGCTACATAAATCTGAATACACCTTGAAGCACCTGTGCAAGGACAAATTTACCGAACGTACTGGCATTTAATCAATGGCGTGATTAAACTAGAAAACTGTTGAAATTGGCGTTAATATATTTCTAACAATTATTGATCAGGTCAATTAATACCTAACTGCAATCGATCAATGTCTACTTCTTATCATTATTTACAATATCAATTTCTATTTTATGTTCTGCTTTCAATTGTGCGAATCATAGTATGATAGGACGCTGTGATGGCTGGTTCAAACCCCATTTTTTATAAAGTACATGTTCGTAGTAAAGCGGCACTGCTTTCAAAAGAAGACACGCGTCCATAGATGTATTATGTTTTTAATGTGTTTATTTTCATGTCGTCTAACGTCGCTTTCAACAATTTAGTTATTCACGGCTGTTCCTATTACGATGCCATATACGTAACATATTATATGGTTATCATAGACAGGGGCGTAGCTTTGCAATAATCAATGTGTAGGCCGTCTCGTGAGAAAATCAACATTGTGGACTCTGCGTAAACTATCGACCCGGATCAGCCTAAGCATGCCACACAGGCGTACCCGGATAGACACTTTTCGCCTCCTGTGGATTTTCTGTTGCAGGAATCACTACTCTATACATCTATCCCCCTAAGACGGAATGTGTCGGCCGGATCAGTCTGCGCGGACATCGCAGGCTGATCTGGTCGATACATTACGCCGATGTCTATCGCTGCAGCTGCATTTTGGGGCATTTTGAGAAAAAATGTGTAGTCACGTGCCTACAGTGCCTAAAGGGAGCTACGCCCCTGATAGAAACCTGAGCACCAATGAGGGAAACCCATTACTACTATTTTATTAAGACTTTGGTATGACTCGAACCTGCGATCTCCTGCACCCGAATCGTACGATCAACCACTAAAGAACCAAGGCAGTCATGAATATTTTAATGTGAAATTAAATTTCGTTCAAGTAAAAGTCGGTTTACATGGGAAATTACTGAAACGTTTTTCGAGAATCAGGATTGTGTATTAGTGATTACTTAACGAATCGCATTTCCTCCAGGAGTTCTATAACATATCGTTGGTGAGATCAAATCAATGTCGGGTATAAAACAGAAAAGTGTCACTGCTTAATGCAAGCAATGCGTTAAACAGACATCCTTCAGGCATTATTTGTCTTGACTACTCTGGAATTTGCGGGTTATATACTCATATAACTTCAACAAAACATACATAACACTTTCAAAGTATAACCCGTTTAATGTGAACACTTATTTCGTCTTATTGAAACGTCGTTTTATCCATGAAAAGGCACTGCAATATACCTGATATGAGCGTTACATGGTACAGTAACAAAGTCTATGGTCGGGTCTGTAAGGCTATTCGCCGAGCACCGGTAGCTCAGTCGGTAGCGACGGGGGCTGTCAATCCAAGGGTTGAAATTTAGAGTCCCGGCTCGGCCAATTTTCTTTCCGATGATTGACAAAAGTCAATGCGACATGCGCCATTCGTTTTCCACCAATGGGCTAAGTATATGTGGAAAAGCAGCCAGTTGCTTGGGAAGATTGCTGTGTGGAGTACTGGTGTGAGAAAACCAGGAAATGCATGAGTAGGTGAACTGGCCGCCGTGATATAACTGAGAAATTGTTAAAAACGGCGTTAAACCCCAATCAACTGTTATGCTATTCTATTTGTTCTTGACTATGCTAAGAGATTAACCTTTTCCAAGGACACTCAACCAGGACCGTCGAAGAGTCGAAATTAGCTCTCCCCGTCTTCAAACTCCGCACATAAATCACGTGGCCACCGAAAGTTCAATCAACGTGAAGCGCTCTTTCCCCCACTAAAGGAGTGTTTGTGATGATGATCTATACCCTCTGGCTTCAACGTTAACGTCCTTTTATAATTAGGCCGCGTCTGACGATTTGAGGTATTATTGTAATTGCATACAGTGGAGACTCAGATGAGACTTCACAGACCGCACATATGTGGTACAGATCTAGATGCATATTTTGGCAAAACTTAGATGTGTACCCCCGCTATCATCACAACAATGTAACTTAAAATGTTGTCATTCTTGAGAGGCAATAAGACACAAATCGCTTAGTTTAAAGATATTTATTCATTTAGTTGAAGCAATATACTAGTTAATGTGGGCACAGTTACAGAGAAGTGCATGAATGGATTAGAAAACAATCCAAATATGTTTATATTATTTCTTCTTCAAGATGGTTGCATTTACATATAGACATTTGCCAAAAGGAGTTAGTGGAGTGGATTTGGTAATCATAGCTTGAACTGAGAGTTCCAAACGTGTCACTCGCCCCCACACCTAAAAAAAAGAAACGTATTCCTCACTACAATTACATGTCGATTTATTGTTAAATCTTACTGGCAGATACGCTGGAACACATCAACATTGTCTTCAAATGACATATATTCATTGCCATACAGTAAATTGTCGACCGGTGCAAGGCACACGAGGTCATTGAAACACCGTCCACGTAAGTGAAGGTATCTTTGGGATGTTAGCAAGTCATACGAGGTTGTCTCTAGAGCCCCACATTTACAAAGCAGTGATGGCATTATGTTTTTTTTTCGGAAAAGGTCAGCGTCATTCATCTTCCACAAATTGGCTGCAAGAGCTTAATAATATGGGAAGGTAGCCTGTTGCCTTTGATGAATTTTGTTTTGAGTACTTGTACGAGAGAGCCATGAGAAACACGATTAGATAGTAGAAGTTGTTGTAATTCTTAATTGTCTCCATTGCCTCTCATTAGAACAGATCAAAAATCTTCGCTGTGCCCTATATAAGCTAATTCAGCGATGTTAAGGTCTGCTTTCAATGAGATTGGGTAGACTGGTCAAGGTGATACAAGAGGAATTTTGATGCAAAGCATCAAATACGCCGCGCATGATTTTGAAGCATGACTTAAAGGAAGCAGCTGCAGTTCAGTACATTTAAAATAACCTGTACAAGCAGACAGGATGTAAATATTTCGAACAAGAAGGCCAAATGTCCCTTTATTTTAAACAAGAAGGCCAAGACGTGCCAATATTGCTCACCTGGCTACCATAGCATATATAAAAAGGTTAACAAGAGCAGAAAGGGTCAATATTGACGTAGGGATAAACGTTTTATATGCTACGATCTATGTGATATTCAGCATGTGAAGTTAAGTCGTAAAATGACAAGTTAAGTCCTAAAACCATTTGGTTTACGGTTTGCTTAAAATTCACTGCAATTATAATGTGTCATACAAGCCGAAGTTTTAAATCCTCTAACTAGATCCATTAGATAAAAAAAACACCATAGGTGCTTAAATATTAACATATATGAAGGTTTATTGCCTCTTGTTATACGTTAAGTGTGACACAAGCTTTGGAAGAAGAGGGGGAAGTCTATTCTCCTTCAAGTTTAGCAGAAGTATGATAGCAAAAACGGGAGTATGTAAACAAAAACAAAAAATTGTAAAAACACAAAGTAATTAAAAAAAAAAAAAAGAAGATATTTATGAACAAGATTGAGCATTATGAAAGTTCACATGTATAGCCAACATATAGCAAGAATTATTAAGTTTTTAATGTTTGTAATGTCACTTTAATCGTTTTGAACATGCCAGTAGAAAACTGAAAAATAAACAAAAGAAAATGGTCAAGTCAGTTCCCAAAGATCAAAGAGCGAAAACCAGTTGGTACGAATCGTTCATCTCGAACGCCTATTGCATAGTTGGGTTAACGTTGTTTTTATAGTTGCTATAATTATACTGTAATATGTAGTAATTAAAATGGTTCATCATCGATTTTTTAAAGATTACCCATTTATTTAAAAATCTCAATATTGTAAATAGGTAAAAACATCGCCAGAAACTTCTTTCTGAACTTTGATGAATCGAATAGTAAACGAAACTATAAATCAAAGTACTGAAAGTACTAACATGCGGGGATGTTGGATCTAGAGTGTTAACAAGACTTTCCTTCAATTTGACCCATGTTAGAACTTGACCTAGATATCATCAAGAAAAACATTCTGATAATGTTTCAACATGCTCAAGATAAAAATGCAGTATCCAGAGTGTTAACAAGATTTTCCTTCAATTTGGCCTAGTGACCTAGTTTTTGACCCGGCATGACCTATATTCAAACTTGACCTATATATCATTTAGATATAATTCTGACCAAATTTCAAGCTGCTGTAGCCAAAAAAGATGCTTCTACAGAGTTAACAATATTTTCCTTCAATTTAGCCTAGTGACCTAGTTTCTGACCCAATGTGACCCATATTCGTACTTGATCTGGATATCACTAATACAATTTTTCTGAAAAAATTTGACCTAGTGACCTACTTTTTGACCCACATAAACCATGTTCGAACTTGACCTACATATCATCATGACAAACATTATGATAAAGTTTCAACATGCTCAAGTTTTAAATAAGGCCTCTAGAGTGTTAACAAGATTTCCATTCAATTTGGCCTAGTGACCTAGTTTTTGACCCGACTTGACTCATATTCGAACTTGGCCCAGATATCATTTAGATAAACATTCTGACCAAATGTCAAGCTACTTTAGTAAATAATGCGGCTTCTACATTGTTAACAAGATTTTCCTTCAATTTGGCCTAGTGAACTAGTTTCTGACCCAATATGACCCATATTTGAACTTGACCAAGAAATCATTAATACAAACATTCTGAAAAAGAAATCGGCCTCTATAGTGTTAACAAACTCTTCCTTCAATTTGACCTAGTGACCTACTTTTTGACTCGACATGACTCATGTTCGAACTTGACTTACATCATCAAGAAAAACATTCTGATAAAGTTTCAACATGCTCAAGTTGAAAATGTGGCCTCTAGAGTGTTAACAAGATTTTTCTTCAATTTGACCTAGTGACCTAGTTGTTGACCACAATTGACCCAGTTTCGAACTTGTCCAAGATTTGATGGAGATGAATGTTCTGATAAACTTATGTATACAACTTCATGGATTAAAACTTTACATTGTGTACGTTTACTTTGTATAATGTGCATACTGTTTAGCTTGTTGTGAAACGTATTTAACTGATCCCTGGACAATCAAGAAAAATTGTCCATTTTGAAAGAAAACAGAGGGCAGCACAAAAAAAATACAAATTTACACTTCCTGAAAGCTGGGCATGACAATATACGGAGGTATTCAGCATAGCTGAATTCCCCGCATAAAACAGCGTAGCCTAGGAAGTTAGGGGAAAGTTATTAAATACCCATTACATGTGTCAAACATGTTGTAATAACGGTAGAAGACATACGTATTTTGTATCTTGCTGTTTCTTAAATCATTTTATACAATTTATTTATTCATAAAGGTTGTTTCTTTTCAAACATATAACTGAGTTTTTCTTAACAATAATAATGTTGGTTGCTTCCTTTTCGATTACGTCACCCCATGGTACAAAATTAAAACCTATCCCATACTGACGCCGCGCTTCCACGCGGCGTCAATAACGGGAAATACAATTGTCATAATCTACCATTTTGCATCATTTCCTTGAGCACAGTTGAAGTATGTACTAAAACAACCTCGGTGGCGTAGTGATAGAGAGTCCGCCTCGGATGCGAAAGTCGAGGGTTCTATGGCCGACCGGGTCATACCAAAGCCTTTAAAGATAGTGGTAATTGTTTTCTATCCTTGGCGCTAAGGATAAATGGAAAACATAAGACATCAGAGTAGGCGTTCGTAAAAATAAATAGAGGGCGTGCATGTATTATTATATCCGATTGGTTATAACTTATATCTAATATACGATTCATACAGTATTCGGTTTTAAAACTAAGAATCTTATTGCACGATATTTACTTTCAATCCTTGTGAGCTCGTAGACGCATCTGCAGCAGACGACTTTTGAAAACAATCTGGCAAAAATTAGAAATTGCTAACAATGAGCAGTTTTTCCTTTTGTCACACTTTTTCAACTCTATTCAATAATTCATGTGTTTACCTAGATGTTATCAAAGTCGTCTACAGCAGATTTGTTGCATGTGGGTAAGGGTTAAGCCTTTCTGCAGTTTCTTAATGTTCACAATGTTAAAAAGTCGCAATGAGGCAATGGATCTCGAGCCATATTTTTATCTCTGTTGTTACGATAAGGATCCCAAAATGTACGAACCACGTCTGGCCAAATCGGGGTCTTATTGGCGTAATAACTATTTCCCACATACAGACGCAGTGTGCCGTCTTTGCAGCAGACGACTTTTGAATTTCTCTCCTTGCAACAATGTTTTCAACTCTTTTTTCATAATCATACTTTAATCTATAGATTCTTTTAAAATTTTCTGAAAGACATTTTCAATTTCGACTGCTGCAGAGTTGTCGTATGATGGAAATAATTAAGATCCCGAATCGCAAGACGTGGCTCAGACATATTATAGACATGCTCTTCTTTCTGACAAATTCTTCGCAGTACGGTCATTATACAGAGGTGTTGAAATCCCATCAAAATGAGACCAGTCTTAATGATATTCAACCTGTTTCTTGTATGTGGATATTGTAATGGATATTGTTACCTTGGCTTAAAAGGTGAGTCGTATTCTTGTTAAGACTTTAATCTTTAACTTTAATTTTAAAGTATCTCCATACAATCGTAGGGTAGTTATACAATATTCATTACACAATACAAAATAATTGACGAAAACGACTGTTTTTCAAATATGATCACATTATGTCTAGCGATTAAGGGTCTTATTGAATTTCCTATTTGTCATTACAGTCAAACCTGTGATAAAGACCACCTTTGGTTTGCTATTCCCTGTCTATAGCAACCACACTTTTAATTTCCCAATTACTCATTATCTGCATAAATGGATCTGTAATTAAAGACCACCTGTGAACAAAGACCAGATTGTTCTCTTCCCATGGGTGGTCTTTAAATAGAGATTGGACTGTATTTTGGAATATTACATTTAGCACATTTGCGACAAACTCGTGATGCTACATTTCCAGTGTTTTCTCACTAGTTGCATATAGGAATATACCACATGTGCGACGACCGTGAAGGCTATGATGGGACAGTGATGATGCACGGACTTGTATGAGTCTCCACTGTTCGGATAGACAACATGATTCCTAGTCGCTAAATGTAAATAATAAAGACCCAGATCTACACTGTTCACATACGACTTACACAAGCTTGTAAGAAGAATCGTTAACTTGTAAAGATTATGATAAGACCTAGCAGGATGCCAAGATTATCCGAACCTACACTGTGCTGAAATACCATCTTGTTCCTTCTCTCGTGCACTGTGTCATATAATCTTTACAACAATTATGAAACGTCAGGACAAATACATGAGGATTTCTTTAGACCGAGTCGGCGCCAGTTATAAACAATACTTACAAAAGTTTTGAGAAATTACTGGCATAATTTAAGGATCACAATTGCATACGACCAGTGAAGATATACAAAGGTTCACTGTTCATCTACAATAAAGAAAAGCCATTCATTAATGTAACGTTAGACGAACACTAGAATTTCCACGGTCTCGCTTGTCCCACTAAGATACGATTGTATGATACTCCAACAATGTTATGCAGTAATGCCTATTTTCGATCATTTCAGAACCAGGAACAACAACATGCAAAACATCAAATGGTGTTATTCTTCAAGATGGTGAAAGCAGGAAATTTCCCGAAATTTGTGAGGACTGCCACTGTTCCGATACTGGATTGAGTTGTTGTGGGTACGTAAAGAGTAACAACGCATGAACATGGGCATTTGTGCATTTGCGATCAGTGCTGGTATCTGTGCATTCGCGCAGTCTGATCAAGGTCTGTACTGCGTGCTACCGAGTCAATGATGCATTATAAAATATTCTGCTAGTAAAGAAACGATATACTGACCAGACTGTAGGAATGTGTAGGTCGATCTTTTCACTTTCCCATTGCACAAGGGTTAAAGGTCCATTTTCCTATAATTTTTGTTTGGAGTTTAACGCCGCTTTCAACAGCTTTGGTCATATCACGGCGGTCAGTGCACCTACCCATGTTTTCCTGGCTTTCCCACACCAGTACTTACACAACATTCTTTCGAAGCCACTGACTACTTTCTCACATAGATCAGAGGTGAGAGGCAATGGAAAACATCGCCCGAAAGAATGTCGCCGCAACCGGGTATCGAACCCGTGACCTCCAGATCACGAGTCAGATACGCTACCAATTGAGCTACCCGGCCGGGTCCTCCATTTTCCTATAAGGTGGACTTGTTATTGACGCCGCGTGAAAGCGCGGCGTCAGTATGGTATGGTTTTAATTTTATACCATGAGGTGACGTAATCGAAAAGGGAGCAACCAACATTATTATTGTTAAGAAAAACTCTGTTATATGTTTGAAAAGAAACAACCTTTATGAATAAATAAATTGTATAAAATAGTTTAAGAAACAGCAAGATACAACATACGTATGTCTTCTACCGTTATTACAAAACTTTAGACACATGTAATGGGTATTTAATAACTTTCCCCTAACTTCCTAGGCTACGCATTTTTTATAGTTTGGTTTACGACCGACCCGATTCACCAAAGCTCAGAAAAGAGTTTCTGGCGATGTTTATGCCTTTTTACAATATTGAGACTTTTAAATAAATGGTAATCTTTAAAAAATCAATGATGATTCATTTTAATTACTACATATTACAGTATAATTCTAAACAAGAGGCACATGAGGGCCTATGCTCTACTGGTATGGTTCTTTGGTCATTTTCAATCCAGAGCATGTATGTATGGTGAAGATCGGATAGTAAATGGAGGCTCTTTTGTGTTCACAAGCTGTATTATAGCAATTTTTACAATTTCATGGGCCATAATCCAGTCTTGCATGGGCGGATCTAGCTGGTTTTCAAAAGGAACCAAGCTCTCATCAATATTTAACTACTATCTAAGTTTGGTGAAGATCAGATAGTAAATGGAGCATCTATTGTGTTCACATGCTCAATTATAGCAATTTGGACAATTTCAAGGGCCATAATCCAGTCTTGCATGGGCGGATCTGGCTGGTTTAGGAAAGGAACCGAGCTCTCATGGATATCTTACTACTGTATAAGTTTGGTTGAGATACAATCAAAAGTGAAGACTGTATCGTGTTAAAAAGTTCTTTTATAGCAATTTTGACCATTTCAAGGGCCATAATCCAGTCTTGCTTGGGCGGATCTGGCTGGTTTTCGAAAGGAACCGAGCTCTCATGGATATCTAACTACTGTATAAGTTTGGTTGAGATACAATCAAACGTGAAGACTGTATCGTGTTAACAAGCTCTTTTATAGCAATTTTGACCATTTCAAGGGCCATAATCCAGTCATGCAAGGGCACATCTGGCTGGTTTTCAAAATGAACCAAGCTCTCATAGATATCTAACTACTGTATAAGTTTAGTTGAGATACAATCAAAAGTGAAGACTGTATCATGTTAACAAGCTCTTTTAAAGCAATTTTGACCATTTCAAGGGCCATAATCCAGTCTTGCATGGGCGGATCTGGCTGGTTTTCGAAAGGAACCGAGCTCTCATGAATATCTAACTACTGTATAAGTTTGGTTGAGATACAATTAAAAGTGAAGACTGTATCGTGTTAACAAGCTCTTTTAAAGCAATTTTGACCATTTCAAGGGCCATAATCCAGTCTTGCATGGGCGGATCTGGCTGGTTTTCGAAAGGAACCGAGCTCTCATGAATATCTAACTACTGTATAAGTTTGGTTGAGATACAATTAAAAGTGAAGACTGTATCGTGTTAACAAGAAATTGTTTACGGACGCACGGACGCACGGACGCACGCACGCACGGACGACGGACACATCGCCACGACATAAGCCCTTCTGGCCTTTGGCCAGTAGAGCTAAAAAACTGTAAAAACAACGTTAACCCAACTATGCAATAGGTAGGGCCGTAACGTGACCCATTCTATTATTTGTAAATGCAGCATGTCATCGCTTGGCGATTTTGGTCGTTCTTATTTAATACACGACAAGGATTTCATCGGTTCCCATAGAGTAATTAAGTTGTCTCTGATTCCTTCCGTTTTGAAAACATCGCTGTTTTCACGATTTCTAAAATTCATTGGATTCCTATTCGGTTGTTCATGTTTCGTTCGAGATGAACGATTCGTACCAACTGGTTTTCGCTCTTTGGGAACTGACTTGACCATTTTCTTTTGTTTATTTTTCAGTTTTCTTCTGGCATGTTCAAAACGATTAAACTTACATTACAAACAAACAAAACAGACTTAATAATTCTTACTATATGTAAACTATACATGTGAACTTTCATAATGCCCAATCTTGATTATAAATATCTTTAATTTACTTCGTATTTTTTGTTTATATACTCCCGTTTTTGCTATCATACTTCTGTTAAACTGGAAGGAGAATAGACTCCCCCCTCTCCTTCCAAAGCGTCTGTCACACTTAACTTATAACTAGAGGCAATACACCTTAATATATGTTAGTATTTAATCAACTGTATTTGTACGAGGTTTTTTTCTCTCACATAGGTATGGAATAAACGCAGGTCCCATGTACGTTTCTGGCTGTAAGGTCGTGGCTGATGAGGATGGGTGTTCACCGAAATTCGTTGACATTTTAGATGAAAGTAAACCATGTATTTCGATAGTTGGTTAGATATCTCGATTAGAAGACATAATTTAGCAGCGGATCGTTAAAACTTGCAACATGAATGTCAAAAATAATGGAAATAAATAAATGAGCTGCGCTCTGCGAAAATCTACCGTAAAGCATTTACGACCAGTATAGATTCAGAACCGCCAGTGCATCCGCACACACTGATCTGACTCTGCAATGTTCGCCAATTAGTCAAAGAACGTTTTAAGAAAGTTCTGTAAGAGAATATATATTTGGATCAATTAGCATGGATGCACAGACAGGTCTTATTCTACACTAACATTGATGCGTTAAGGTTGAGTTTCGCAGAGCACGGCTCAAATTATCCTGCAATTACTGACTTTAAAAAACCATTTCTGTGTTTGTCCAAATGCACGTTTTTATTCAACATTTATGTTTGTCCTAAAGTACGTTTTCAAACAACATTTGTGTTTTTCCAAACACACGTCTTTCAGCGACGTTGTGTTTATCATAATGCATGACTTTAAAAAAAAATTGTGTTTGTCTTTATGCACATCTTTAAACAACTTTTGTGTTTATCGGTATGCACGATTTAAAAAATAATGTGTTTGTCGTAATGCACGTCTTTAAACACAATTTGTGTTTGTCATATATGCAAGTCTTTAAACAACGTTTGAGTTTGTCATAGTTCACGATTAAGAACAACATTTGTGTTTGTCATACTGTACGTCTTTAAACAACAGTTGTGTTTGTCATAATGCACGATTTTAACTACATTTGCGTTTTTCGGTATGCACAACTTTAAACAACGTTTGTGTTTGTCGTAATGCATGACGCTAAACATTATTCGTGTTTGTCCTAATGCACGACTTTAAACAATATTCGTGTGTGTTCTAACCCTTTCACACATACAGACGCTTTCAGCAGAGGACTTTTGAAACCCTTTGCCACAATGATTTCAACTATATTTAAACTCTCATTTATGGAGAATGTCCATGTTGTTGGCAATATGTTTTCAAAGTCGTCTGCTGCAGATTTGTTGTATGTGGGAAAGGGGGGTTAAACAACATTTGCGTTTGTCCTAATGCACGTCTTTAAAAAACATTTGCGTTTGTCCTAATGTATGTCTTTAAACAATATTTGCGTTTGTCGTAATGCTCGACTATAAACAACATTCGTGCCTGTCCTAATATACGTCTTTAAACAATAGTTGCGTTTGTCATAATGCTTGACTATAAACAACATTCGTGCCTGTCCTAATATACGTCTTTAAACAATAGTTGCGTTTGTCGTAATGCTCGACTATAAACCACATTCGTGCCTGTCCTAATGTACGTCTTTAAACAATAGTTGCGTTTGTCGTAATGCTCGACTATAAACCACATTCGTGCCTGTCCTAATGTACGTCTTTAAACAATATTTGCGTTTGTCATACTGAACAACCTTAAACAACAGTCGTGCCCGTCCTTAATGTATGTCTTTAAACAATATTTGCGTTTGTCGTAATGCTCGACAATAAACAACATTCGTGCCTGTCCTAATGTACGTCTTTAAACAATATTTGCGTTTGTCGAAATGCTCGACAATAAACAACATTCGTGCCTGTCCTAATGTGCGTCTTTAAACAATATTTGCGTTTGTCGAAATGCTCGACTATAAACCACATTCGTGCCTGTCCTAATGTACGTCTTTAAACAATATTTGCGTTTGTCATACTGAACAACCTTAAACAACAGTCGTGCCCGTCCTTAATGTATGTCTTTAAACAATATTTGCGTTTGTCGTAATGCTCGACAATAAACAACATTCGTGCCTGTCCTAATGTACGTCTTTAAACAATATTTGCGTTTGTCGAAATGCTCGACAATAAACAACATTCGTGCCTGTCCTAATGTGCGTCTTTAAACAATATTTGCGTTTGTCGAAATGCTCGACTATAAAAATCATTCGTGCCTGTTCTTATGTATGTCTTTAAACACTATTTGCGTTTGTCGTAATGCTCGACTATAAACAACATTCGTGCCTGTCCTAATGTACTTCTTTACACAATACATGTATTTGCGTTTGTCGAAATGCTCGACTATAAACCACATTCGTGCCTGTCCTAATGTACGTCTTTAAACAATATTTGCGTTTGTCATACTGAACAACCTTAAACAACAGTCGTGCCCGTCCTTAATGTATGTCTTTAAACAATATTTGCGTTTGTCGTAATGCTCGACAATAAACAACATTCGTGCCTGTCCTAATGTACGTCTTTAAACAATATTTGCGTTTGTCGAAATGCTCGACAATAAACAACATTCGTGCCTGTCCTAATGTGCGTCTTTAAACAATATTTGCGTTTGTCGAAATGCTCGACTATAAAAATCATTCGTGCCTGTTCTTATGTATGTCTTTAAACACTATTTGCGTTTGTCGTAATGCTCGACTATAAACAACATTCGTGCCTGTCCTAATGTACTTCTTTACACAATACATGTATTTGCGTTTGTCATAATGCTCGACTATAAACAACACTCGTGCCTGTCCTAAAGTACGTCTTTAAACGATATTTGCGTTTGTCGTTATGCACAACCTTAAATAACATTCGTGCCTGTCCTAATGTACGTCTTTCAACAAAAAATGCGTTTGTCGCAATGCACGACTATAAACAACATTTGTCCGTTTGTATTAATGAGCGAATTTAAACAGTTGTGTCTGTCCAAATGCAAGTCTTAAAACAACATGCGGTCATCCAAATTTCGATTGTGCTTTCATCAATCTGTAATGTACATGTTCAAGATCTACTCCACAAGTCAGAAATAATAAATTAAATAACAAAGGTGTTGATAAGTTAACCGTTTCTTTTGATATTCAGATTGGTCTATACGACCTTCTCTTTTTTTTTGAAAATATAAAAACAAATCTTGTTTGAATATAAGATATATACATTTAAGGTAAATATTGGCGGTCTTAATACAAACTACTAAATTGCCAGGACGAAATATACGGCAATTAAACTCGTAAAGAAATCCGGGGGTGGTTGAAGCATGTCGGCCAAGCTACGCCCCTGTATTCAGATCGACAACAAAGAATATGTCTGTTTATGTGTGTTGATTGATCTAGACTTCACCGTATACACATATAGGATGTATCATGTTTCGGCTCTAATAAGAGTTAAACACTTTTAACCCGTTGTGTAAAGTCAAGCAACGTTCTTCGCGGTTAGTGCCTGTATGGGTGACCCATGGTGGCTTAACGCCGGTACACGTTACAAATGGTGACAGCGTTGGTGTTATTAATCAAGAGGGCCATGATGGCCCTGGATCGCTCACCTGATTTATTTTTTGTGATTGATTATGTCAAGCACAATAACACATTTGAGACAAAAATAGAGGCTCAGCAGTGCTCCATTGCTATCGATTTGGAAAAGTGTTATGAAAAGTGTTATGAAGTAATGAAAGCCGAGCCCCGGTAGCTCAGTCGGTAGCGACGCGGGCTGTCAATCCGGGGGTTGTGAGTTTGAATCCCGGCTCGGCCAACTTTCTTTCCAATGATTGAAAAAGTCAATGCGACATGCGTCATTCGTCTTCCACCAATGGGCTAAGTCTATGTGGAAAAGCAGCCAGTTGCTTGGGAAGATTGTTGTGTGGAGTACTGGTGTGAGAAAACCAGGAAATGCATGAGTAGGTGAACTGGCCGTCGTGATATAACTGAGAAATTGTTAAAAACGGCGTTAAATCCCAATCAATCAATCAATCAATATAAGTAATGAAGACTTTATTACCTCCTGAATTTCTATTTGGAAATATTTGAACAATCTTGGTAGAGGGTGCCCCAAGGAACGTTTGTGCAAAATAATTTTCAAATCAGGCCAGTACTTTTGCACAAGAAGATTTTTAAAGTTTTAACAATGCACATATAAGGAAAATAAGCTTTGCCCCCTGGCGGCCATGTTTTTCAACGGATCGGAAATATTTGAACAATCTTGGTAGAGGGTACCCCAAGGAACATTTGTGCAAAATAATTTTAGATTTTGCAATTTTCCCCTTTTCTGATGCCGCAGCAACCAAAGTTCTACGTGGAATTAAATTCTTTGAACAACTATGAAAGAGGACCACCTAAGGACCATTCCTGTGAAGCTATTTTGAAAACTGTCCATTGGTTTAGTAGAAGTCACTTGTAGGAAATTGTTAACAGACGTCGACGACGCCGGACGCCGAGTGATCACAAAAGCTCACCTTGCACTTCGTGCTTAGGTGAGCTCTAATTATAAAAAAACTACTCGCATATAAATTGACTGGTTCACTAATCTTAATATCCTATTGCAAACTCGAACGAGAACCAGTCTAGTGACGAACTGCTACGGAAAAATCTGAGAGCTGGTCAAAGGGAAGTAAATCATTTTCCATAGGCGACCATTATAGCATTATGGGTTATGGTTCGTTACTAGCAAATGGATTAACACATATATACCTGTATCAAACTAAAGTTCATTGTTAGAACTACCAGAAAAGCAAAACAAACTCACATGTTCACCGTTTCTTGAAAGAGCTAGGAGGTCGAATCAAAGGTCACCCTTATCCCGCACTGAATTTTACTTTCAATTTCAGAAAATACAGCATGTTCTGAAAATGCCTATTAGAGTGTCAACATAGCTAAAAGCAAACACTATTTTGGTTATAAATCAGTCAGAGGTTATTCAACTTTATGAAAATCACTTTCAACTTTCAACAAAATCATTATTGTCCAATGGGAGCCAACATCAGTCTTGTATATTCATCTGAAATTCCCTTGACAAAATTGTCTGCCCGGTAAGCCGATCCGATTTACTTCCCTTTGACCAGCTGACAGTAAATTATGGCGAATGCGCGATCAAGACGATTAACATGGCGCATGCGCAAGCCGACTGCACCAGTGATAGTTTTTTCACAACCAATATATGCACTGCATGGTGCTGATGCATCCGCACAATAAGTAAAACAGGCCCTGCCCCCGACAGCCATTTTTGCAACGGATCAAAATAATTTGGACAAAGTTGGTACATTAGAGGGTCATCTAATGAACAATTGTGCCAACTTATTTTCAAATCTAGTCACAACTTTTGAAAAAGAAGATTTGCCACGGCAATCAAGTTCTTTGAACTATTTTTAAAGAGAACAACTTAAGGAACATTTCTGTGAAATACTTTTTAACCCTTTCCCTCATATAGACGCTTTCTGACGCCTCTGCAGCAGACGGCTTTTTGAAAACATAGTGACAAAAGAAGAAATTGCACAAAACGTGCAATTTCTCCTTTTTGCACAAAACATGCAATTTCTCCTTTTGCGACAACGTTTTCCACTTTTTGTCATAGGTTATCCATTCAATTATAGAGATTTTCTATTTTTTGACAAAATACGTTAAGAGTCGTCTGCTGCAGAATTGTCGAATGAGGGAAAGGGTTAAGTAACTCTTTTGGTTAAGGAGATGTCGTTTGAAGTGAATGGACGGACAGACGACGATGGAGGGTCAGCGATCACAATAGCTCAACCCGTGCTCAAGTGAGCTAACATAAGTGTGAGAGACATACAGATGATGGAGGGTCAGTGATCACAATAGCCTCCTGCTCAGGTGAGCTAACATAAGTGTGAGACAGACAGATCAAATGGTGGAGAAGTGAACCCCAATGTATCACCCTGCATAAGAACAGGCAGCAGGTTTATACACAAAAAGAGGCAAATAATAAGAAAAGAAAATGCTAATATGTTTTTTGATTGAATTTGTTATCTTTTATAAAATCTAAAATTTATTAGTGAACAACATTTTTGTATTTTCTAGGGCAAAATAGCATCGATTTAATATTCCAGTAAACTCTTCATCAATGAAGAAAACAATGTTGTTATGTTCTATGTAGTAACGAAATTCATCTGGATTGGATTTGTCATATCATGTACATTTATATGATATAATATCCAAATCCTTAAGAAGATCCCATTTGCTGAAACCGCTACAATCTTTATAACATTACATTGCAATTGCTTAATTTCATTTTAACTTGGACTGTTTATCTTCTATCTGAAAAGGAAACTTTTTTATTATCTTGACTTTTTAGTACTTGTCTTTTGGTTTCTTTTAACTGCAAATGTGATAAAGATTTGAATACATTTGCGGAAAAGAAGAAAATTATTCTTTTGAGCATTTTTATCTTCTTTTCTTTTAATGTTTTCATAAGTTGTCTGATGCAGATGTATCAAAAGTCATCTGAACCAGAAAGAGGGTTAAACTTTGTGAGTAGCACAGATCAAAACTCATAATATGGTATTGATAAGGGTCCATGCTATTTCAGGTGTGCTCTGCAAAAACTAACCTTAACGTAATTATTTATGTGTGTAAAAAGACTTGCTTACAGTCGTTGCTTTACAGATGTTTCTTGAAACATTCTATGAGTAATTTGCCAACAATGTAGAGCCAGATTATACTGGCTGTTCTGGTTCCATACTTGACTCAAGTGCCATATGGTTGGTTTTTGCATAGCTGCACTCATTTAAAAAGATAAGAGAATTTATATCTGTTGATTAACATGATTCAATGTCAGTTATCTAATAGTGAATATCGACCCTTTCTTTGATAAAGACTACATGACTCAGATGGCTTTTGAACAAACACTGTGGCAAAAGGTGAAATAGCTCAAACTTTCCCAGCAATTTCTACTTTTCAAGCAATGTCTTGTAACTCTCCTTGAAAATTATTTTTCCATATTTCCAAAATATAAAATAATTCTCTCTGATAGTTTGTAAGCAGACAGCACCGAAAATATCATATGAGGTACACTGTAAACAGTCCATCAGTACATTTTATTCTTAACAAAAGATGAAAGAACAATAATTGAATAAAGTTGAAAACATTGAGGCAAAAGATGAAATTGCTCATATTTTCTACTTTTGCATCAATGTTTTCATAAGTCATCTGCTGCAGAAGCGTCAAAAAGCATCTGTAAGTTGGAAATGGCTAACCCTTTCCTTAATGCTGTCACCTGCTCATACCTGTACTGAAACAAAACATTGCAGGACAAGGAGAAAAATGCTAATAAAGAGCAATTTCACTATTTTTCAAACTATTTTCTTCTCAATTTTTAACGACTTTTGGCATCTCTACAGTTAACTTTTGAATACTTTTTATGAAAGGAAAATATTGCTAAAAACAAGCAATTTCCCCTTTCTTCAAGTTTTCAACTCCATGATATCAACATTCCCCTTCAAACTTTCTATATGTTACAACTTTCATCAGATATTTGGAAAGCAGAAATTTCAACCCTTTCCCAAATGTCAATCCAGGGGTTGTGAGTTTGAATCCCGGCTCGGCCAACTTTCTTTCCGACGTTTGACAAAAGTCAATGCGACATGCGTCATTCGTCTTCCACCAATGGGCTAAGTCTATGTGAAAAAGCAGCCAGTTGCTTGGGAAGATAGTCGTGTAGAGTACTGGTGTGGGAAAACAAGTAAACACATGAGTAGGTGAACTGGCCGCCGTGATATGACTGAGATATTGTTAAAAACGGCGTTAAACCCAATCAATCAATCAATCAATCAAATGTAGGTACGCTCTTTTTTAGAATTGTCTCTTTCATTGATAGAGATTTTTTCTATATTTCTACTGCAAATTTGTTGTTTGTAGGAAAGGATTAAAATATCAAATTAACTGAACAATTAAGGCATCTTGGGAAGCACACAAAGTTAATTTGTAATACCTTTCCCGCTTACACTAAATCCACAGAAGAATACTTCAAACATCTAGGGAAAAGATACAGCTTATCTCTAAGACTATAAATTAAAGCATTTTTATTTTTTTATCTATTGAATAAGATCTGGAAGTACTAATACATTATAAGTCCCAGATAAGAGCTGTAATATTTTAAACAAGAGGCCCAAGAGGGCCAGTATCGCTCCACGGCCATTAGGCAAAAATTAAATCTCCAAACAGCCCCGCCCCTGATGGCCATGTTTTTTTACCAATCAACATGGCTTGAAGGAATCTGATAGAGGGTCACCCAAGGAACATTTTTACAAAATTATTTGAAAATCAGCACAACACTTTCGGAGGAAAATATTTTTTAAGTTTTCACTATATCCATATAAGGCAAAATAGCCCCACCCCCTGGCGGCCATAGTTTTCAACCAATCAACATGGCTTGAAGGAATCTGATAGATGGTCACCCTAAGAACATTTCTACAAAACTATTTGAAGATCGACCTGACACTTTCGGAGGAAAAGATTTTTTAATTTTCACTTTAGCCATATAAGCCAAAATAGCCCCAACCCCTGGCGGCCATGTTTTTTTACCAATCAACTTGGCTTGAAGGAATCTGATAAAGAGTCACCCAAGGAACATTATTTGAAATTCAGGCTGACACTTTTAGAGGAGAAGTTTTTTTTAAGTTTTCACTATAGCCATATAAGTCAAAATATGCCCGCCCCCTGGTGACCATGTTTTTGTCCAATCAACTTGGCTTGAAGGAATCTGATAGAGGGTCACCAAAGGATCATTTCTGAAAAATTATTTGGAAATTGGTTAAAACCTTTCAGAGCACAAGTTTTTTTAAGTTTACACTATATTTTTTTTCGGTTGCCATGGAAACCAGAATTTTGCATGGATCCAAACAATTTGAAGGAATTCAGGACACGACATTGAAATGATGCTCCCTATGAAGTTTCATCCTAAATGGCCAAGTGGTAAACTGACGCATGAACGGACACACGCTCGCACGCACTCACCCACAGACGCACGACTGACAATTCGCCATGACATAAGCTCGACTGGCTTTCTGCTGAAACTGCATAAAATTTTGTCTGCATGTGGGGAAGGGCTAATGCATGTTGGGGAGCACACTTATCAAATCTATTCATTTTAATCAAATTCAAACGGACTCTTATTATACAACTCATACAAGAGAGGGTTGTTATCATTCTCGTCATAAAATAAGGCAATGTAGTCAATTTCTAACTGAAAAGCTCCGTAATAGTCCATAGCTGTGATACTTAAATACTTCACTATTTGCAAATCAATCAGGGTTTGATTGTCCTGCATTTTGCCTACAGCTGACATAAAGAAACTGGAAAACGGAATCTGAAAAAAAAATCATGAAACCTAATAAGTGCAGTCTGCTAACAGAAAAACTAGAAATGTGTTCACCAAATTAATGACTCGTATGACCCCCTTAAATACTATATTGGACAAAAGATTACTAAATTTTCTTCAACCTTAAGTCAGAATTTGTAGGTTTGAATAGTGATTTACTTTGCTTTCAAACATAGGCGCCTGGAACGCTATTCCAAAAAATAACAAGAGGCCCAAGAGTGCCAGTATTGCTAATTAGGCAAAAATTAAATCTCTGGCGGCCATGATTTTAAACCAATCAACATGGCTTGAAGGAATCTGATAGAGGGTCTCCAAAGGAACATTTCTACAAAATTATTTGAAAACTGGCCAAACACTTTCGGAGGAGAAGATTTTTTAAGTGTTCACTATATCCATATTAGGCAAAATAGCTGCCCCCTGGTGGTCCTGTTTTCTGATAGAGGGTCACCCAAGGAACATTTCTACAAAATTATTTGAAAATCGACATGACACTTTGGAGGAGAAGATTTTTTAATTTTTCACTATAGCTATATAAGTCAAAAAAGCCTTGCCCTCTGGCGGCCATGATTTTAAACCAATCAACATGGCTTGAAGGAATCTGATAGAGTGTCTCCCAAGGAACATTTCTACAAACAAAATTGAAAATTGGCCAAACACTTTCGGAGGAGAAGATTTTTCAAGTTTTCACTATAGCCATATGATGCAAAATAGCCCTGCCCCCTGGCTGCCATGTTTTTTGACCAATCAACTTGGCTTGAAGGAATCTGATAGAGGGTCACCAAAGTAACATTTCTACAAAATTATTTGAAAATCTGCCTGACACTTTTTTGAGTAGAGTATTTTTTGAAAAAATTTAAGGAATTTAGGAGAGGACATTGAGAGGATGCTTCCTATGAAGTTTCATCCAAATTGGGCAAGTGGTTAGGGAGGAGAAGTCGTTTGAAGCAAAACGTTAACGGACGCACGCGCCCACGCATGCATGCACGGATGCACAGCGGACAACTCACTGACATAAGCTCGACTGGCTTTCAGCCGGTGGAGCTAAAAATGTATACTCTATTATTCATTATTTTTTATTTTTTTATTAGCGTACAAGGCCTCTATGCTTTGAACAGTATTTCAGTTAAATCATGGCATTTCCTGTGTAATTTACTAATTTGACCTGTAATATTTATCCTGACATTGATGCATCAGTTGAATTGCTATCCATTCAAAGAATATATTAATAACGTATTTTTAGTCTTTGCTATGATTTGACGAGTGATCGAACCCTGATCTCCTGCTCCAGAGGCTGGTGCTCTAACCACTTCACCATGGAGACGATCTTTTTCAAAGTAGACAACTCAAAAATATCTTATTATCATGTAAAAAGAAAACTGATAACCATTGACTCCGCCCACATACAAGGGCTAGCGGAGTCAAAAAGGGCCCATAAATTACTTTCAGTTGTCTTCTTGTTCAAGTAATTCCTCAATTCGTGCTCGACTAAATTTATGTTACAGTTTTTTCAGCTTGGAAGGAACATGTGTCGCAAATTATTTTCAAAACCGGCCTATGATTTTGGACAAGATTTTTTTTTACTATATATAATAATACCATATATAAGGATTAGGGATAACTAGTGTCACCCACTAACGGCTATGCCTTTCAACGGATCCGAATAATTTGAACAATATTGACTAAGGCTCATCTAAGGAATATCAATTTTGTTTCGAATTATTTTCAAATCAGGCTTATACTTTTGGACAAGATTTTTTTTTATAGTTTTTATTCAATAAAGATACATGTACACACAAATAAAGCCAGTTAGCGACCATTCTTTTCAAAGGATCTTAATAATTTGAACAAACTTAGTAGATGGTCACAGAAGAACACTTGTGCCAAATTATTTTCAAAATGGGCCAGTACTTATGGACACGAAGATTTTACTATATGAATACAAGAAAAATAAGCCTCACCCCTGCACTGTAGGTACTATGTTTTCAAAGGTTCTGAATAAGTTGAGAAAACTAGGGAAAGGGAGACCCAAGGAAAACTTGTGCTAAATTATATTCAAATTGTGCCATTACTTTTTGAAAAGAAGTTTTGTCATTTTCCCTTCTTTCTGATGATGCAGCAACCAGTTATAAATTGGATTTAATTCTTAAAACAAATATTAAAGAGGTCATCCCAAGGAACTATATTACTTAAAGAAATTGTTTTTTAAAGTACTTTTTGCTCAGGTGAGCTTAAAATAGTGTAGAAAAAAGATTGGCTTGCTCATTGTGCTTTAAAAACCTAAATATGAGCTAAACGCACATTGTGGACTCAGTGTAAAGTATCGGCCAGGATCAGCATAAGCATGCCATGCAGGCTTACCCGGATAGACACTTATCGCCTCCTGTGGATTTTCTATTTCAAAAATCATTACTCTATACCTCTATCCCCCCGAGATGGAATGTGCCTGGATCAGACTACATTGACTGTGCAGATTGCACAGGCTGATCTGGGTCGATACATTACGCAGATGCCACAATGTTGGTTTTCTCAAGTGACAGCTCATATAATGTGTTTGCACAAGGATCAGGTAAATATGTTCAAGTAATACCTTTACAAACTGCCAGTATGGACCACCTCTGGTATAGAGGGGATACTGGTATAGGTCCATCCAGTGTACATCGAAATATCGATCCGGGTGAATATTGACCATGTAGCTCCTACCGTCCCCTCGGACACGCAACAACAAATGGGTGTAAAACGTCCAGTCATAGGGAATTTCTCGACCAAAGGATATCTGTAAAACAATATTATGATTGTCATAGCCTATTCATTATCCCTTTCCCTCATACAAAAACATCGTTAAGGATAACGAAAATTTTGTTGCATTATCAGGCCTCAAATATCGATGTAATGCAATGACAGGTTATACCGCACAATAAGACAACATGTTCAAATAGCATTACTAGAAAAAGTAGTCTTGTTATTTCTCAACGATGTTAGTATTTGTTCATACATATTTGAAGAAAAGAACAACAACAAACACACCAACATCAACAACAAAAACCACAATGCCTTTAAGAAACTCACAACTTATCTCAAACGCATAGTATAACTACATAGCGAGGTTTCGGAAACATCTGCACAGACAAGTTTTGAAACCATTGTGACAAGAGCAGTAATTGCTTACAATGAGCAATTACACCAGTTGTCACAAAGTTTCAAAATCAATTCAATAACTTCAATCTTCGAAAACCAACCATTTGCAACCCTAAGGATGGTTGAACAGGCAAGTCTTAAGTGTATTCATTACATTAAAGGTTGGTTTCAAGAAACAAAACAATAGCTATAATTTACTGAATAAGATTAATCATCCTAGTAAGTTTAAAGACTCTTTAAGTTCTATGAAACTCCTGTTAATTGTTATTGAGTGGAAAACGAAATATGACAGACTGATGGACAGGACAAAAACAATATTATTATATGTCAGGGAGATAACTATATTGAGTATCCTTTAAATACGGTTTAATCCATTCCCATATTCAGACGCAGTTTGACACATCTGCAGCAGAATACTTTTGAAAATATTGAAGCAAATGGGAAGTTGCGCATTATGAGCAATTTATTCTTTTGCAATAATTGATTCAACTCTATTCAAAAATTATACTTTCATTAATAGAAATGTTCCATATTTTTGCCAAGATGTTTTCAAAGTCTTCTGCAGCAGATTTGTCATATGTGGGGCAGGGTTAAGAGTCAAATAAGGGTTTTAGAACACTTTAGTAACAGTATGCATATCATCTTGAAGACTCGGTTTGCATTACGTACCTCATTAGGTGGAGACCTCAAATTACAAAAACCCAGCTGCTGTGTTTTCCCGTCTTTAGGAATGTCTGAACGCATTATGCCATGAAACAAAGCCTTGTTACTTTGACTCACAGATAATTTTGCTGAACTTTTACCTTGATGATAATCATTATCAGTTGACACAACCCACTTTTCCATACTTTTTTTATTGTCAGCTTGAAAGAAATATTCAAAGTCACCATGCTCAGGTTCAATCTTTACATCAAACATTAGTTTCTGCTTCATTTCTTCCTTAAACATTGGAATGCTTCGCCTCATAATATTCAGTCCTTCTTTTGTGAGTTCTTTATTTGAAACTGTCTCTTCCTGGTCATTTATACGACCCAACTTTTTATCCTTAATAAAGAATGTATAATCTCCTCCGAATACTTTGTTTTTATCTCTAGATGCATAATTACGTACACTTATAAATCCTAGTCTGTTTAAACAGTTAGATACTACATGGAAAGTGTATGAATTTACTCTCAAATTTAACAAACTCCTCATTTTGAGTGTGAATTGTGACACCACTATATTTCTTCCTTGTTAGGTATAATATACTAATTCTGTAGTGGTCTTCTGTTGTTCTGTGAAATGAGAAAAAATAAATATATAAGTATATGGCTTTAAACCTTATACCCTATAGCTCAGTCATTAATTGGAATGTCCATCCAGGGGTTGTGAATTCAAATCCCAGGCTAGGACATTTATTCCTTCCAAAGATTGACAAAAGTCATTGTGGCCAACATCATGCATCTTCTACCAATGGGAACAAAAATCTATGTGTTAAGGTAGCCAGTTAACGGGAAGGAATGTTGTAGGAATTACTGGTGCGAGAAAGCTGGGTTACACGCAGCTGTGTGGATTGGTAATCGCTATATTACAGAAAAAATCTGAAAATAATGTAGAAAAAGATAAATTGATCTATTATACCCAATTTCTAATTATTTCAATTTGTCTTTCAGTTTATAGTAACCCTTTTGACTATCTGACATACAACAAATCTGCAGAGGACAATTTAAAATTATCTAGGCATCAAAATGGAACATCTTTATTAGTCATTAATGAAACTTTAATTATTGAAAAAGAGTTGCAATCATTGTGGCAAAAGGAGACATTACTCATTATTGCAACAATGTTTTCAAAGGTTGTTTGCTGCAGATGACTGCTAGTAGGGAGGCATTAAGTATAAATTGAAATGACAATAAATCTCTCATATAAGTTTAAGTTTCTTCTATTACAGTTTGTCATCAATTCAAAGGTTATTTATAATAATATAATACTTTAAGTTTTTTATCCAATTCATCATTTTGTCATACTGTTTATATTTATATGTGTGAAAGCTCAATCAGTTGACTCGAGCGAAGCACGCCTATAGGTTACCTATTCTTACTGTTTTTCACATATTAAATCTCAACCCCATAGGACTTTTTTTTGGCCATTTTGTTTCCGGTTTTACTGGACTGAAAATTTCTTCGTAACCTATTAATTTAGTAACCATAAAATCCGCAGACATGATATTCGTATACATGCTTTGATTGGATGAAATGTATAAACAAAAAATACTTAGAACTAGAGGGAATAATTAAATAAGACAATATATCTTCCTACTCGATAAAGGAATAAAAACAAGGAATCTGATATGCGATAATTTGTGTGTAATTACACTTGTTTTCTATTTTTAAAATAATATTTTCTAAACTAACTGGATGTAAACATATCCATATGTGACGTCATTGTAAGGCAAGTATTGAATAAATAACAAAAGGAAAACGACAGAAATGGTAGGAAAGGATAGTTTGACTTGTTACAAATGTAGTTCCGTAAATTACGGATTTAGCTCATTGGAAGTACTTTATGAAGGGTAAATCATTTTTTCTTTTTTTCCTGTCATCATTATTTCATGGATTTTATATATTGGAAAATAATAGAGAAGAATAAACACTTGAAAATGATAGCAAACATTACTTAAACACTTATCACATTATTGTCCAGCTTCTAGTGAACACATTTTATGAAAACAGTTATTTACTCCCTGTACCCTTTTCAAAAGCTATTATAATGGAGCAATAACAATTAGAAAAGGGAACTTGATCAACAATGATGACTCTGAGAAGCTGCACATGTTCAAGGTCTGATTGGATCCTTCACTATCCATAGTGTCAAACAACATATTTTACATACATGTAAACTTATTCAATTGTTGACACTTGTACAAATAACCTGATGCTGTTTCATGTTTTACAAATTAAAAACCAGCAAAGGAGATATATATACTAGGGGTTCAAAGTGAAAATATTGTTGGATAGGAAGATATTGTTCATTTTGGAGCAATTACACCATTCCCACAAGGTATTCAGATTAGTCGCAGACATCAGGAAAGGGGCTAAACTTAAACCTTTCCAACATAAATCAAACCTGCAGCGTATGACTTTGACAACCTTGAGGTAAAAAAAGGAAAGCCAAACTTGAATTAATTAATTGAATTGGAAACATTGTGGCAAAAGGAGAAATAACTGGCATTTGTAAAAAAAAAAAAAAAGAACATTATGCAATGCCTTCTAGTGTTGTTTTCCATCAACATCCCTGGAAATCTCACAGTCTGTAACACTCATGACCCTATTAAAAAATAAAACAGATATATACTAATTAAACTTAAATACATGATAAGTTTAGGATTTCAATATTAAACACAGCTTAATTAATAGTTCTTGCTTCCACACGACCTAGGCTTTGCCTATCAACATATTAAGTGCTATATGACCTTGGCATTAACCCTTTTCTGTATACATTACATCTGGTGCAGAAGCGCATGCAAGCAAAATTATACAAAATCTCTAAAAAAAAAAAATATATAACTATTGATTTATATAAATTGTGGCAAAATTATATATTACTAATAATTATTATGACAAATTTCAGATTCTCCTTTAACCACAAGGAAGTCCGCTTCATATGTGCCTGCATGTTTGAAAGAGTCAATTATTGGTGCATCATAAAATAACTTTCATTTTATCATACTGCATCAAACAAAGGGGTGCAGGAGAAGTCGTCTACCTACAAACTCGTCTAACTAGTAATATAGAGTAACCATTAGGAGAAGTCGTCAACATAAGGATTATATAGTACTATATACTTAGGAAGGATAATTATCGATTATAGTAACTTTGAAGTTAAATATATGTTACAAACATTAGTTTAACAATAAGATGTTTGTTTATAATAAATAGGCTACTTATAATTATATTGTTTATGATAAATACTTGTAAATATATTGAAATTGGCTCGTCATTTAATTACGTTATGTGTCGCGTGTATTTTATTGTCGGCATACTTACTAGGGTTGATTATTAAAGAAATTTATGGACAGTCGGCTTTAATCATACATAATGTTAATTGCTCATTAAAAATACATGTGAAAATAAAAAAAATGTTTGTCTTTTGTTATACCCTCTGTTTGTTTCACCTTTTTATTCATTTGCCCATATATATAAAAAAAAAATCCCAAGATAAGCTATATCTCAGAAATACTTGAAATGACTGTGTATATGTGTTTAAGTTGTTCCAGTAGGGTTAGTGAACGAATGCATGCGTTATGCTGTGACAGTTGCAGTTGCTGGCAGCATCGTGTCTGCAAAAACGGTAAGAAATTATAATTATATATCTATAATTCTCTTTCTTCTATCCGTCTCTCTCTTTCTTTCTTTCTCTCTCTCAGTCTCTCTACCGCTCTCCCCATCCCATCCCATTTTATCTCCCCTCTATTTTAAACATCTTAAAATAATGTATGAAATGGAGCCGTCGTTTATGATAAACGATTTCTTCTTTTCCCACATTAAATCTGTAATCTTAAGACCAGAATAAAACAATGAAAACATCTGAAAAGTTAAAATGATGTATGAAATGGAGCCGTTGTTTTATGATAAACGATTTCTTCTTTTCCCACATTAAATCTGTTATTTCTCTTAAGACCAGAATAAAACGATGAAAATATATGAAAAGTTAAAATAATGTATGAAATGGAGCCGTTGTTTTATGATAAACGATTTCTTCTTTTCCCACATTATTCAAGTAATTCCTCTTTAAGACCAGAATACAACACACACACAATGTATGAGAGAGTGAATGTGATAAAACAATGAAAACATCTGACAAGTTAAAATAATGTATGAAATGGAGCCGTTGTTTTATGATAAACGATTTCTTCTTTTCCCACATTATTCAAGTAATTATCTTTAAGACCAGAATACAACACACACATAATGTATGAGAGAGTGAATGTGATAAATATATGAAAACATCTGACAAGTTAAAATAATGTATGAAATGGAGCCGTTGTTTTATGATAAACGATTTCTTCTTTTCCCACATTATTCCTCGTTAAGACCAGAATACAACACACACACAATGTATGAGAGAGTGAATGTGATAAAACAATGAAAACATCTGACAAGTTAAAATAATGTATGAAATGGAGCCGTTGTTTTATGATAAACGATTTCTTCTTTTCCCACATTATTCAAGTAATTCCTCTTTAAGACCAGAATACAACACACACACAATGTATGAGAGAGTGAATGTGATAAAACAATGAAAACATCTGACAAGTTAAAATAATGTATGAAATGGAGCCGTTGTTTTATGATAAACGATTTCTTCTTTTCCCACATTATTCAAGTAATTATCTTTAAGACCAGAATACAACACACACATAATGTATGAGAGAGTGAATGTGATAAATATATGAAAACATCTGACAAGTTAAAATAATGTATGAAATGGAGCCGTTGTTTTATGATAAACGATTTCTTCTTTTCCCACATTATTCAAGTAATTATCTTTAAGACCAGAATACAACACACACATAATGTATGAGAGAGTGAATGTGATAAATATATGAAAACATCTGACAAGTTAAAATAATGTATGAAATGGAGCCGTTGTTTTATGATAAACGATTTCTTCTTTTCCCACATTATTCCTCGTTAAGACCAGAATACAACACACACACAATGTATGAGAGAGTGAATGTGATAAAACAATGAAAACATCTGACAAGTTAAAATAATGTATGAAATGGAGCCGTTGTTTTATGCTAAACGATTTCTTCTTTTACAACATTATTCAAGTAATTCCTCTTTAAGACCAGAATACAACACACACACAATGTATGAGAGAGTGAATGTGATAAAACAATGAAAACATCTGACAAGTTAAAATAATGTATGAAATGGAGCCGTTGTTTTATGATAAACGATTTCTTCTTTTCCCACATTATTCAAGTAATTCCTCTTTAAGACCAGAATACAACACACACACAATGTATGAGAGAGTGAATGTGATAAATATATGAAAACATCTGACAAGTTAAAATAATGTATGAAATGGAGCCGTTGTTTTATGATAAACGATTTCTTCTTTTCCCACATTATTCAAGTAATTCCTCTTTAAGACCAGAATACAACACACACACAATGTATGAGAGAGTGAATGTGATAAAACAATGAAAACATCTGACAAGTTAAAATAATGTATGAAATGGAGCCGTTGTTTTATGATAAACGATTTCTTCTTTTACCACATTATTCCTCTTTAAGACCAGAATACAACACACACACAATGTATTATTCAAGTAATTCCTCTTTAAGACCAGAATGTATGAGAGAGTGAATGTGATAAAACAATGAAAACATCTGACAAGTTAAAATAAATGTATGAAATGGAGCCGTTGTCCAGAATAAAACACACACATACAGTTATATTACACGGAAACAAATTTAATATCAACAGGGGATACTACAGGAGTTACGTCCGCTCAATATAAAGAAATGGTTCGGGGAACCTTACAGTTAGACTGGGTATGTGAACGGTGTAGAGCGTATGACATGGCTGTTGCTGATATATCAGATGTTGAAGATGGAACGTTAAACATGGATGACCAAGACACTCCAATTTCCATTAATACAACAATCGCTGACAGAACATTCGACATTGGTGATCGTAATTTCGCACTTCCACGCACTCCTCTAGACGAATCCCTGTCTGATGCAGTCCTTGATGACGAAGTCCCTATAGACACACCTACCAGCTATAGCATTGTAGAGAACGCTACTCAACGTGGTGGAAGAAAACTTGTCAGTAGCGCAGGGTACACATACAGTATTAGGGTAAGATAAATTACCAAGAAGTTCCACACATTATAATGTTAATATAATCTTAATGTTTTCAAATGTCGCAGTTATGGTTACACATACATTATATCTATACATTTCAAATGTGGTGTTAACATGAATTGATGTTAAATTATTCAGAGAGTATTTAGTGGTCGTACATATACAGTATATATATAAACATACCGAAAATGTCCATATTTTTACTTAATGTTTTTAAATGTCGCAGTTATGGTTACACATACAGTATATATATAAACATACCTAAAATGTCCATATTTTTCCATAATGTTTTCAAATGTCGCAGTTATGGTTACACATACAGTATATCTATAAACACACCAAACATACATTTCAAATGTGGTGTTAACATGAATTGATGTTAAATTATTCAGAGAGTATCTGGTGGTCGTACATACTGGACGTGTACAGTTAGGGGGAAAAAGAACAAGTGCTATGCCAACGTGAAGCAGTTCAGCGAACTATTTACACCAAGTCTTGAAGGACACAACCATCCCCCATCACCAGACGTTTTGAAAAATGTTATAATTTCTGTTAAGGTAATAAACGTTTAAATTATATCAGAAAATAGCTTGAAAATTTTGAAAACATTGTGGCATACAATATTGCCCACTTTTCGTCATAGGCATAAGTAAGTATAATATATATAGTATTAATATAGCATAAGTAAGCCATTTAATTATAAAGATTTTCGAAAAAATCTGTTCAAAGTTGTCTGCTGCAGATTTGTCTTTTGAGAGAACAGGTTTTTACCAAAAAGAGTAATATATAAGTGTGTTCATGCAATAGGTTAAAGAGTGTGCCCAGGCTAATGTTTACAGATCTGCTCCCGAGATCGTAGAAACCGTCATGAAAGAATGTTTAACTGTAGACAGTTTCAACTTACCGAAACCCTCCAACCTGGTCAGAGCTGCCAATTACCAACGACAGAAAATAAGGCCAAAAGAACCTGTTACGTTGGACTATGAGGTAATAAATTAAGAAATTCATAAAACGTTCTTATATAAAATGGTTGAAAACATTGTGACAAATTGAGAAATTCATAAAACGTTCTTATTTAAAATAGTTGAAAACATTGTGACAAATTCATAAAATGTTCTTATTTAAAATAGTTGAAAACATTGTGACAAATTGAGAAATTCATAAAACGTTCTTATTTAAAATAGTTGAAAACATTGTGACAAATTCATAAAATGTTCTTATTTAAAATAGTTGAAAACATTGTGACAAATTCATAAAATGTTCTTATTTAAAATAGTTGAAAACATTGTGACAAATTGAGAAATTCAAAAAACGTTCTTATTTAAAATAGTTGTTCTATTGTTTTCTAGCTGGACTTGAACTTCATCGGTCCAGATTTCGTTCTGGACGATATTCGTAAAGAACACTTTGAAAACATGAAAGACTAAAATAAGAATTATATAGTGGCAAAATTAAAATAATACCTGACTTACAATTGTGCAATATTGATTATTAATAGTGTACAGTATATGTTCTTCTCTACAGCGACATGGCAGGCCTTACGACTGGTTTTTCCAGGATGTGTTGTCAAAGGCTGCGTGTTCCACTGGGCTCAGCGGGTGTACCGAAAGATACAAAGTGAGGGACTGGCTACCGCATACGTTTCAAGAGGAGACAAGTTTATGTTCCTCCGTAAGTTAATGGCTCTGCCGTTCCTACCTGCTGAGCATATACGTAATGCTTTTGACGCACTTCATACTCAAGCTGCGGATATTGGGGGACCCATTTTGAAAGGTATGTATAATATATATATATAGTATTAATTTAATTTAATTAATTTAAAATACTGACTTCTGTAAAAGAACACATTGAAAACATGAAAGACTAAAAATTAAGAATTATATAGTGACAAAATTAAAATAATACCGGACTTACAAGTGTTCAAAGATGGAAAACATTCTTCATCTTATTTGGCATTGTTATGAAATACATCAAGAACAAATGTTGTACAGTAACTAATGTTATTTTTTGTTTTGTTTACAGTCTGCGATTATGTCCGGAGAACCTGGGTAGAGAGCCAGATGTGGCGTCCCGAGAATTGGAGCGTTTTCCGCGAGACGGTCAGAACTAACAATGACGTAGAAGGTATAAAAATTAAGAATCATTAAGAAAAAAATCATGTAAAGATACTGTCAAATGAAAACTTAATGTGGAATCATAAACAATATGTATATATGTATACAATTCAATGTTTTACTATTTATATAATTCCGGACGGCATAATTAATGAAAGTATTCTCATTTATTCCAGGCTGGCACAGGCGGATGAATTCAAGGGCTGGACGGGGGGATCTAGCCTTGTACGTTCTCGTTCCCTTTTTACGAACAGAATCGGAGACAGTTGATCTCCAGGTCCGTCTCGTTACGGAGAACCTCTTGACGAGAATTCATAGGAAGCGGTCCAGCGAGGTTCATGGCCGTCTTTTTGAGGCTTGGGATCAGTAAGTAAAAATAATTTATATCCTTAAAATATCTGGCTGATCTGTCTATAATAAGAAAGGCATCACATATATTATATATAATTAATTGTTGCAAAAGGAGTATTTATTTACCAATTTTGAATCAATAGCAAATACTAATCTAATTCTTTACTTTTTGTTTAGATACGAAGATGATGAGTTAACAACATCCCAGCTGTTGAGGACCTGCAGCCAAATTTCCGGACTGGCTACAATATGCAGCAATGACAGAATCCACGACGAGGAATGATTGTTATATTGGACTAAACCTAAAGTGTTTACGTGTAAAAATTGTAAAAAATGTAAATAATGTAAATAATGTATGTTAATAATAAATAATGTTGCAAACAAGTGTTAAAAACTATATATATTTAGAAACCATATTTTTGAAAAAAATTAATTTAATTTTATTATGATAATGAAAAAAATAATATATCGAACCAATAAAAAGAAAATAATTTACAAACTCATTAAATATTATGAATAAAAACAACATTATTTTAAAACTGATTGAATTTGTTGTTATTATTTCAATCCAATCGGTCAATTAACACCTTACTTTAACACTAACACCTTTATATCGATATTGATTATAAAGTACTATATAATCCTTATGTTGACGACTTCTCCTAATGGTTACTCTATATTACTAGTTAGACGAGTTTGTAGGTAGACGACTTCTCCCGAACTCCAAACAAAGTATATGGATCACCAGGAATGTAGAGTATACAGTTCTAGATTCCTGGGATTTTCGGCACTTTAATAACAAGGAATACGAGGATTGACATGTATATAGTCAGTGTTTGGCTCGAAACTACCACACTGCTGTAGTTGACGGTAAATTAATTATAAAATAAAAATAATCATTGACCTCTTCGATCAGATGTAGTTTGGTCTGATAAAAGCTTTCCCTACATCTGTCATGTTGTTTCGTGAAATGTTCGTACTATTTTGATTACGATTCGCAATGCGTAATGTATAACTTGCTAGTCACATTTCAAGAGAATCAAAATAGTTGGTTTGAAACTATTTTTCTTTTAACTCAAATAGATCTTAGAATATTGAACAATATTTTTTTTTAACTATCTTTCTGAATTTTCGATTATATGTCAGAATGTATGTATTTATAAATGAATTGTACATTATATATGACCTTCACCCTTTTGTAAACTTCCTGTTGACTGTCTTGAGACATTTCACCCCCAGGGAAAACAAATCATTTCTAAAAGGCATATACTCATATCAACATAATGGGAAATAGGGCTTCTATGCAGTTAACTGACGGGGAAATAGCTGATATACAAAACGAAACTGGCTGTAAGTAAAATCTTCCATTTTCCTGTATTGGATTCTTGTTAGTTTATCTAACAGATGGATGTTAAAATCCTGAGTGAGTCGGATGATGATCTCATCAACTGTCACCGTTTCCCATATATAAATACTCGACAGTAGACGACTTTGAGATTAAGTCAAAACTATGGAAAATCTCTGTAAGTGTAATTATTGAACAGAAGAGTATTAAATTCTTAATTGCTCATTATGTGTAGTGTCTCCTTTTGACACAATGTTTTCAAATGTTATCTGCTTCAAATGTTTCAAAATATGCATGCATATGGTAGGGGTAGGGTTAACACATTACCTGATGAAATATTTTGATTTAAAGACGAGAATTGTTTCAGTCTTGAATAGTGTATGTATTATATTGATGGGGATAAATCATAAACCTATGTTCCTTTTTCCGAATTGTTTTTAAAAGACATCTGCAGTGTTAGAAGCCAGTTGTGTAAGACTAAGGGAATGGATTAACATATATATCACCTGATTAATTCTATAATACACAACACACTAAAGCTTGATTTGAAGACAATACAGAAAACATTGGGATAAATTGCTTAATATAAGTTTTTATCTTCTTAACCCTTTCCCTGATATAGACGCTTTCTGACGCCCCTGCAGCAGACGGCTTTTTGAAAACATAGTGACAAAAGAAGACATTGCTCAAAACGAGCAATTTCTCCTTTTGCCACAATGTTTTCCACTTTTAGTCATAGGTTATCCATTCACTTATAGAGATTTTCTAATTTTTGACAAAATATGTTCAAAGTCGTCTGCTGTAGAATTGTCGTATGAGCGAAAGGGTTAATACATTGTTTTTTAAAGTCTCATGTAGCCGCTAATTAAAATGTTTGAAGAATACAACTCAACTCAAACTCAATGATTTCATTAGGCAAGTTGGCACTAGATGTGCCATTGGCCAAACAAAGTCCATGTACTTACAAAATGATTGAACATGTAAAAAACCTGACTACACATACAATATATCATCACATGTATAATACAAGAATTCATATATACATACTATGTTGCTATGGTTGTGATCATTTAAATATTGATATGCGATCACTCCTCCTATTTAGCCTAATAAGTAAATCTAGTAGGACTTAGTTGTAAGTTACTACCTTTAGCGGCTTAGCTGACGTTGAACAAACAAAAATTAAACAATGTTGGAAAAGAAAGTTTAAAATATTTATTTCTAATATCCCTAATGTTTGGTATTCCCTCTTGCAAATTGTAAAAAATATCATGTGTAAAATAAAAAGGCCATGACCCAGAAAAATCAACCTTTTAATCCTTAACATAATTCATTTGTGTAGACTGATTGGTCTATGAATCCATGTTCAGGCATATGCTGTCTGATATAAATGATAGACTGCGTTGTCTAACTGGACTTAATTATTTTCTTGAAAGTTAGTCAACTAAGTGTGACTATTTATTTTATATGGATCTGTATTCGTTGCAACTGCCATAAGTTTAGTTCCCCTGAAATGGATTATGGAGCTCAAATATACTGATGAACTTCCATATTTTATTTTCAGTTTCCTACAACCAGATAGTCAGATTATACAGCAGATTCACTAGCCTGGATAAAAATAACAATGGCTTTCTAAGGTAATGGGAAATATCAAGTCACTTGTACCCAATTCATAGTAATGCAACCACTTAATCTTTCCCACATTTGGAAGCATTTGCAGCAGGCAATTTTTGCAAACATTGTGGCAAAAGGAGAAATTGCTGATAAGGATAGTGAGCATTTTCTCCTTTTGCCACAATGTTTTCAACTTTATACAAAACTGTTCTTTAACTTTCATTTTTAGAGTTTTCATACTTTTGACTGAATGTTTTCAAAGTAGTCTCTTGCTTATTTTCTCTGTCTTTAGTGGGAAAGTGTTAACCCTTTTTGCCTGTGAAGAATTGTGTGTGGAGTAATGGGGAGAGAGTGCAAGTAAACACATTGTTAGATGATATTCCTGCTGTTAATGTTATATAACTAAAATTGTGTATAACTCCGAACACATATTTTAACCTTATCCTATAGAATTCCTGCAACTGGATTCATCATCCATGAAATGGAGTTGTGTCTACTTCAAATGTATGACTTAGGGTTTAAATGAATCATAACAGATATATTGATGGGGAAAAAACAGTTTACTTCTCCTTATCCTGTATGATATAGTCTTCTTTCATGGGATATTAAAGATGACATCTTTATTTTAGAGTTGCAACATATTGCAGGATGATTAAAGGAGCTATGAAGCACTTAACATAATCTTTTAAAGTGTTCTTAATTAATGAAGACACTTTTAGATAGATGAAGCTACTCCCACATACATTACAACAAATCAGTAGCAGAAGCCTTCGTCGTAAACATCACATAGTGTTTTCAATATTCATGAAAATGCGTCTGTTTATGGGAAAGTGGATAAATGAAAGAATTATGTATAATTTTTTTGATAAATGTGAATTTGCATCATGTGGTTGTTATCTATCATTTAAGCCGAGAAGATTTCTTAAGAATACCAGAATTGGCTATCAACCCTCTTGGAGATAGAATTGTACACTCCTTCTTCCTGGAAAGGTGAGTAGTTCTATTAAAGCTTTCCAATAAGGTCCAAGTCCTAAATCGACAGATGACCTTTTAAAACATTGTGTTAAAAAGATAAATTGATGAGATCAAGTACACTCTTCCAAACATTCCATTTACTTGAAGTCTTCTCATTGGCAGACATACTTCTCAAATGCTCTGTAAACATGACTCCACATATTGTAACATGTACTGAACTGAAATCCTGTAGATTTTAAACATAAATTTATAAACTAAAATACACATCTTTTGATTCAGCCACAATTTGATGAATGATATTTTGTTATCTTTTAAATGACATATTTTAACTTTGTCTCAAGCAAATTCTTTTTTTTATAATTTCACGATTTGAATTCATTGCTAGATTTTTCCTATATATACATGTACAGAATTTAGTAAATAATCATGAACAGTAATACAATTGTTCTATTATTAATAACAGAAGGAAACCATTTTTTTGCAAAATAGTATGATACTACCAGAGTCCTTGTCTATTTTTAGCAATGATGAAACAGTGAACTTTAGACAATTTATGAGGGTGTTGGCAAGATTTAGACCCACAAAGACAAACATAAACAAAAATAAATTGAATACAAGAGACGAAAAATTGAAATGTAAGTTATTTTGATTGTTTATTAAATAGTTTGAAAACATTTTCATTTTTGGCAAAACAAGAAATGGCTCATTCTGAGCCATTTCTACCTTTGTCACAATGTATTCAAAAGTTGTCTGCTGCAGAGGCACCAGAAAGTGTCTGTATAAAGGCAAGGGTTAGATACTGTGTACAGTTATTTTTCCATATCTATTGGTATTATTTTTATAATCACAAATAATGATTAACCCTTTCCCACAAGCAACAAATCAGGAGCAGACAACTTATAAATTATCTTCACAAAAATAAAGAAAATCCCTTTAAATGAAGATATACTCTGTCTCATTGAATAAAGTTCAAAACATGACTATGGAAAGCATTCTCATAATGAGCAATTCTTTTGAAACAATGTTTTCAAAAGTTATCTGCTGCAGATGTGTCAAATGAAGTATTGGTTTAAAGGTCAATGATTTTCAAAACAAAGAATGAAGCGGGATAGAATATCCAAGTACAGAATAGGTTAATCAATTAAATTTGACCTTTTAAAACATTGTAGGGAAAAATGAGAGAAATTGCTCATAAATCTTTCAACACTTTTCTGTTTGTTATATACCTCCTAATAGCTGAGTGGTTGTTATGTTTTATTATGTTTTATTTAATGTGATATTTTAGGCCACCGGCCCATACACATGATACAGCATAATTACATAGCATTAGAAGTGAGAACAGTATTTACATCATAGTAATACAGACAAATGATACAAAAACTCGTATATCCATTACATGATATATTTCTAAGAGTTAAAGGCTATGGCTAATGTTAGAACAATAATACGACTTTTAGATTGACTAGAAATGCTTAACTGAAAAAATAGACTTTGTATGAGATATATCATCACCTTTCTAAAGAGAACACATAGACCCGTTTTATAGCAGCTTGAGTTACAAGTCCTTCAAGGAGAACCAACTATACATTGCAACATTGTAACACAACTATTATTCAAAAGAATCAAGATATGTTCTTCTTATTTTAAAAGCATTATAGATAAACATAGCTAAATTTCTTATCAAAATAACATTTTGCGAAGACATTAGATTGTAGAATTTATGAATACCAGGTTTTTCAAAAACATTATGTGGAAAATATCTACATCGCAAATCATAATACATTGGGCATATCATTATAAAATGGTATTCATCCTCAATAGCAGTTTCACAATATAAACATGTACGGAATTCTTTTGGTATATCTCTGTATCTTCCTTCCTCTATCATTAAACAATGACAACTACTGCGAAAGGAAGCTAGAGAAGAGCTAAATGTCTTTATATTTATGTTTAAGACATATGGTTCTAATGAAAATTCCCTTTTAAATTGGTGATAATGAAATAATTTCCTATTGACATTACACTTCGCTACCCAGGTCTGCCTGTATTGATCAGTCAGTCGTTGCGTATACAATTGTAAAAAGATCTTAGTATTATCAACTGACTGACTGGCCCATACATAACCAAAACCGTTAGAGTTTAAACTTTTCCTAATATTTGTTACCCAATTTATGTGTCCAATATTGTCGTAATGCATTAACATTTCATAACATAGCCAAATATATCTATGCCTTGGCATACTGAGTAAACGTATCCAGTATTTTATACAGCGTTTTGAAGAATATATTTACATTGGAAGTCTACCTAGATCTCCTAAAATAGCATCATTACATGCTTTTGGTGACACATTCAAAAAGCGTTTACATGCAAGAATTTGAATACTCTCAATACTGCTAAATGTCTCTAAACCCCAAATTTCGGAACCATACAGTAAGACAGAGGAAACCTTGGCATCAAATACTTTGTAGAATGTTTTGCATGGGAGACAACCTAGATTACTAAGCGAATTTAGGATATGTAAAAGAGCTTTCTTAGCCTTAGCTGCAACTGCTTCGGCCATTTTAGAGAATGACAACCTGTTTGTAAAATAAATACCGACATAGGTAAATCCATTTACAGTTTCAATTTGAGAACCATTAAATTTCCATTTTTCTCTAGAAGCAAGATTTCCTCCCCTTTTAAACACAAGTATTTTGGTTTTATCTATATTGACAGTCATTTTATTATTGCTACAAAAATCCTGTAAAATGTTTAGCTGTTTTTGCAAACCAATTATTGTGTCGGCGATAAGTGCTATGTCATCTGCAAACATTAACATAAAAATTTCCATCAGGTCTGGATTCCCCGTATATTGCTATCATGAAGTAACGATAAAGTTCATTTATAAACAAAGAAAATAAAATAGGGCTTAAACTACATCCTTGTCGAAGTCCAATCGGGCAAGACAAGGTATCTGTATAACAATGCACGGATGATCTAACACGGGCCTTCACAGATGAATAAATGGAAATAATAGCATTGAATAAATGACCTCTTACACCGCATGAATGTAAAATTTCAAACAGTATTTGACGATCAACAGAATCAAACGCCTTTTGAAAGTCAATAAAGGCTACATAGACAGTTTTACCTTTAGTGTTGAGATATTTGCTTATAACCGAGTATAAAACGAATGCATTGTCTATAGTGGAATATCCTGCCCGGAATCCAGATTGAGACTCACAGATCTTGTTATAAATATCAACATAAAATGTAACTCTCTGTGTCAAAATAGTAATGTATATTTTACTTAAGGTATCTAACAAAGCAATGCCTCTATAGTTATTAGGGTTATTCGTATTTCCTTTTTTATGTATAGGTATAATAATAAATTCTGCCCACTTAGACGGAAATTCACTGTTAAGGAAGAGATGATTGAACAGTTTGAGCAAATAGGGCAACAATATGTCTGCGCCATAAACTAAATGATGTGGCAAAAGTTCACCACTTGATGATTTAGTAACATTTAACTTATGTATTGCATCTGATATTTCTTGTTCAAGAATAGGACTGTTAAGTATGTAGTCATCTGTTTCTGTAAAGTTGTTTGAATCTGGTTGCAAACCGTGGTTTGGCAATGTATTCGAATCATCATTAGCTCCATTTTCTGCAGAGAAAACATTTCTAAAATGCGCATACCAAGACTCTGCTGATATATTCGGAGTGCTTTGTGGTTTTCCACATAGTTTATTTATTTCCTGCCAAAACTTTTTAGAGGAATTAATAGATGATTCCAATTTGATTACTTGTGCCTTTTCAAATAATATACGTTTTTTCTTGCATAGCTTTTTATAAACCAGTTTTAGTCTCAAATATCCATCAAGATCACTATCTATCATATTAAGGCATCTGCTTTGGGAGTGGTAGATTGAAGATTGAATCCAAGTTGTGACTGTGGGACCCCTTCTTATATGGCCAGGTGGTTAGCTGCCAGCTTGTTAAATAATGGTACTGAATGTCTATCTGTTCGGTGCCTGGCAATACGATAGGACTGAAAAAGTAAATATGTGTTCAGAACAAAGGTGTTGGAAATGGCTGGCCCTTTCAATAGGGGTGACACAATAATAAACAAACACACAATATATGTTTCAATTTTAAAAATGTTACAACAATTGCTCAGGAGTGGCCAAACAAGCCTGGTTTGAATAATTACAGTACTAAGTCCTTTACCACATGTAGACATGCTTGCAGCAGATGACTTTTGAAAATATTATGGCCATAAAATATATTGCAAATATTGAGCTATTTCTCCTTTTACTAAGGTTCTCAAACCTATTCAGTTTAACGTTCAGTTGTGGAGATTTATCCTAGTTTTGCCACAATGTTTTCAAGTAGTCTGTTTGAGAAAGGGTTAAGGGGGATAAAACCAGGAATTTTTCTGTAATTGACTTAACACGAGCCCCGGTAGTTCAGTGGGTAGTGGCACAGGCTTTCACTCCAGGGATTTTGAGTTTGAACCCCAGCTGGACCATCATTCTTTCTGACGTTTGACAAAAGTCAATTCAACAAACTTCTTTAACCAATTGCTTACAGTCAGTCTATGTGGAAAAGCAGCCAGTTGCTTGGAAAGACTTGTGTGTGAGAAAGCCAGAAAAGACATGGGTAGTTGAACTGGCTGCCATGATATGACTGAAAAATTGTTACGCCCTAAACAAACATTCTTAACTTACTTCCTTTTTTTCTGTACAGTTGCATTCCAGATGTATGATCTAGATGGAGATGATAAAATTTCTCGCGATGAATTGTTGGCAGTTTTACACATGATGGTTGGTGATAACATATCAGAAGATCAGGTAAGTGAAACTCATAATTGAGTCGGTGATTGACAAAAGGTACAAGTTGGCATTTCTAAACTGTGTAGGTTCAGAGAAGCAGTTCCATCTACTCAGTCTTATCAGGATCTACACAAGCTGAGAGAAACTATGTAAATAATTATGTCATCAACTGTGTAGATCTTCATCTGCACTGTGCACAAAAGCCAACTTGTACCTTTTCCCATGAACGGGCTCATATAATAATGCCTTTTTGCCAGCCCTTACTATGTAAGGCTTTAATGCAGAATTTGAGTGTTAGGAAAGCCATTTTTTTCTATGATGTGTATCTTATTTTGATGTGCCTATGTCTTTGAATTTTTATGGGGAAAAAATATATATACGAAAAAGATATATTTTCGGCCAAAAAAGGCTTGTAAAAAAGGGTGTAATCTAGTTTTGTAAGCTTTGATGCCTGACATTTGATTGAATTATCTTATTGATTGTCCTGTTTAAGGACAAATGATTTTCTCCTGACAATAATCAATTATTGCGACTGTAAGTGGCAGCTTGAAGGATTCGCTGATAAATGTATTTATTGAGTAAAACTGGTCGGTGGGAGGGTTGAACTGGCTGTCTAAGCCATTTGTCTCCTCTGCACATTTAACTACCGGCACAAGTTTGACTGTAAATTGATTTTGTAGAAGACAAAGCCTTTAAAAGGTTTATCTCTTTTTTACTTATTTTCCAGTTAAACAGTATAGCAGACAGAACAATTACAGAGGCTGATACCGATGGTGACCTTATGATCTCATTCCAAGAATTTGCAAAGGTAGGAATTTATGTGTAGGCAATATATACAATGTTTATAAAAAAAAATTATAATTTCTTTCAGTTACTCGCATGTTACAAAAAGTCTGTCTGCTGCAGACAACTTTGATTACGTCTTCTCAACATTTTGAAAAATTGCTATAAATGAAGGTATGATTATTGAATAAAGTTGAAAACTTTGTTACAAAAGAAAAAATTACTTATAATGCTATGCTGTTTTCAAAAGTCTTATGCTGCAGATAATTTGCACTGTTTTGTCAAATTTTTAACCAGGTTTTTTAACGTAGTTGAAACCTGGTTATTAGAATGATTAACGTTGTTCGGGCTGGCTAGTGTCAGCGGTGTCAAACACACCTACGTTACAGAACTGAGAATATCTTTAGATATGGTTGACATGTTGTACTTGTTATGTAGAAAGAGGTTACTGAAACAATGTTGAAAGCGGCGTAAAACCCCTATAAATAAATAAATAAGTAGAAAGAGTTTATGGAGACCTTTAGTGGGATTTTGTTTTGGGTCCCTAGGGTCAAGGTCACTGTTACTAAAAATAGAATAAATGGTTTGAACTGAATATATTTAGTTATGGTTGACATATTGTAACCAAACTTGTTTGGTAGAAAGAGTTGATGGAAGACCTTTCATGGGCTTTTGTTTTGGGTCGCTAGGGTCAAGGTTGATGTTACTAAAAATAAAAACAACGGTATAAATTGAATATCTTTAGTTATGGTTGACATATTGTAGCCAAACTTGGTATGTAGAAAGAGATCATGAATACCTTTCATGAGATTGCGTCTGGGGCCCCTAGGGTCAAGGTCAATGTTGATGTTACTAAAAATAGAAAAATCGTTGAACTGAATATCTCTAGTTATAGTTGACATTATTGTAACCAAACTTGATATGTAGAAAGAGTTTATGAAGACCTTTCATGGGATTGCGTTTGGGGCCCCTAGGTTCAAGGTCGCTGTTTCTAAGAATAGTTGAAACTCAGTTTTTTAGTTACAGTATACATTCATTTATAACTAAACATGGTATGTAACTGTTCCTAAAATTGAAACATTTTTTTTACATTTGGCATGTTCTTTTACACACACACAACATTCAAGAAAGAAGCATTATTATATTTCTAAAAACACAGGCTGAAGTTCTTCTGTCAATCATTGAAAACCTTGTTTTCGTCGCATTGCTGCGTTTCTTGTCTGATAGTATCAAATTTCGTATTATATTTTAAACAGGTAATGGAGAGAGTTGATGTTGAACAGAAAATGTCAATCCGATTTCTACATTAGAGGTCCTATAGAAGTAACAGAACAGAAGAGAGAGCATCTGTAACCCTTTCCCAGATACAGACGTTTTCTGGCGTGGCGGACAACTTTTGAAAACATTGTGGCAAAATAAGACATTGCACATAATGAGCAAATGTTCTTTTGCCAGAGTGTTTTCAGCTCTATCCATCTATTATACTGTCATTTTTAGATAGTTTCCTTATTTTTGCCTAGATGTTTTCAGTGGTGTATGTGGGAAAGGGTTAATTCCACAATCAAATTAGGTCTGCCATGACATGTAATGTGCAATCTACAATTACAAATGATGTGAGCACTTAATGCAATCATTCGTGTCCTATAGACCCTATGTTATTGACACTCACTAGAATTGGTTCACTGAGAAGATTCTAACAAGTGCCCACAACACAGGCTCTGGTACAGACACAACATTCTTGCAAATGTTGTGGAAAAAGTAAACTTGTAAACAGCAATTTCAACTTTATCCACAATTTTGTCATTCATCTTGGTACAAGTATTATCGTTTTTCCAATTATGTTGAAATTACATTTTTCCCTAAGATGATGTGAGCTTTGATCTGCAAAAACCAACCTTTATGTAATTATAGCACTTGTAAAAGGAGATATTCCTACTGATCTGAGTTAACCCTTTCCCTCATATAGACACTTTCTGATGCCTCTGCAGCAGACAGCTTTTTGAAAACATAGTGACAAAAGAAGAAATTGCTCAAAACAATGCCACAATGTTTTCCACTTTTGGTCGTAGGTTATCCATTCAATTATAGAGATTTTCTATTTTTTGACAAAATATTTTTAAAGTCGTCTGCTGCAGAATTGTCATATGAGGGAAAGGGTTAAAGATCAAAATTGTTACTGCCTTAGTTCAGAAGTGTCTGTAACCCTTCTCTGATTTAAAATTGGTAAGCACTACATAGTCAGATCAGAGTGTGCGATAACACTAACTCTCATCTCTCAAATGCCCTACTCTTGGTTTTTGCAGAGCGTTGCACATTTCCAAGCAGATGACTCTAAAATATTTGTACATGTATGTGGTACTGAATTAAAATCCTGATGTTATGTCATTCATTTTGAAATAAATATGATATAACTTTACGAAACGAAGATATTGCATGAGAGAGGAGCCAGTTAAACCATAGGTGAACTCTTGCCTGTGTAAATGGTGCTGTTTGAAGTTGTAATTTATTGTAATTTTTAAGTTCATTTTCTAAAGAAATCTTTAGTTATTATTTTTATTCTATCAGTAGAAAAACAACATTCTCTCCAAGCGTAATTGTTTGAGTACCAACAACATAAGAGTTACATTTGTAAGTAAGCTTGATATGTTGGCTAAAATACGAGATTAATTACCTTATCTAAACTCTGATTTAACTTTGGTGTTACAAGTTGGTAAGAACGATGGGATACTGAAACAGTTGTTGACTTTTAGCACCAAGTTGACAAGTGTAAGATAAGTTCACCCCTTTCCCGTTTGCAAACAATCTGCAACAGACGATTTTGAAAACATCTTGGGAAAAAAGTGGCAAAACAACAATAAATTGAGTAAAGATGAAACATTGTGGCAAAAGGAGAAAATGCTTATTCTGAGCAATTTCACCTTTTGTCAATTTGATTTCAAAAGTAGTTAGCTGTAGACTGCCAGTTAAATACTTTTGTGGATGGGAAAGAGGGAAAGATAGCAATTTTGATTTTGGCTGTTGGTAGTACTTTTTATAAATAAAATTTTATGTAATAGTGTGTACTTTTCTGATTAACCATAGGCTGCTGTTTTTACATCATCAATATCCATACAGATTGATGGATTTTACAGCTTACTTCATATATTTCTAGTTTCAACTGCTTTGTAAATATTTAAGGAAAATAATAAGGAATACCGAAAACTGGAGAAATTTTGATATAGAGCTGAAATCATTGGTGGAAGGAAATAGGGAGGTTTTCAAAAGTTGATACTACATTAACCCTTTTCCACATAAAGACGCTTTCTGATGCCTTTTGAAAACATTGTTGCTAAAGGAGAAATTTCTCATCATGAGCAATTTCTCCCTTTTCCACAATCTTTTCAACTCTTTTCACTAATTATAATTGCATTATAGAGATATTCAATATTTTAACATTACTAAAGTCGTCTGCTACAGATTTGTTGTATTGGGGAAAGGGTTGATGTCAAAAGTGTAACAGTGAAAGTATTACAATTTATTTTCATTAAGATTATTTTTTTCTTTGAGAAGGTAGGGCAACTGATAAGTCATTTTGTAAATATCATTTGCTATCATGTCATTTACATTTTGTAAATAATGTTGGCTTCATAAACATGTTAACTAGACAATGTTAAAGCATTTTTTTTTTTTTTACTGAGATGGATCACCTTTCAAGATTTGCACCATGTTGTGTCAGTATGCATTCTATTATGCATGGCTGTAAAATGTACAGTGTGTATGTGCAAACAACATAAACTAAGATCAGCTGCACATATGTGCAATCTTATGTTGATCTACATTGCTTGCTACTCATTAACCCTTTCCCTCATACGACAATTCTGCAGCAGACAACTTTGAACATATTTTGTAAAAAAGTAGAAATTCTCTATAATTGAATGGGTAACCTATGACTAAAAGTTGAAAACATTGTGGCAAAAGGAGAAATTGCACGTTTTGTGCAATTTCTTCTTTTGTCACTATGTTTTCAAATAGTCGTCTGCTGCAGAGGCGTCAGAAAGCTTCTATATGAGGGAAAGGGTTAATCAATCAGATTACACCATTGATACATAAGTACATGGCATGATGAACCAAGGATGATGATACTAGATTTAAGAATTCAGCAGGATAAGGGTTAACAGGAGAATAATTTTGGTGAATTAAAGATAATTATCAAATCCATGACAATTAATTTCTAGTATAAATATTCCTATTATGTGATTTGTTATAGGGTTAAATGCAAACTTGTTGAAACAAAAGGTAAATTTATAACCCTGGCATCTCAATGGTCAAACTATCATGGAGCTAAGAAATCTGACCGTTGACATGCGAGGTTCAGAAATATATGAGCAGTGCTATGCGAAAACCCACCTACACATTATTATTATATGTGTAGAAAAATACCTGCCAGTGCATTCGTGCTTACGGATAGAAAATGGAACTGTTTAATAAAAAGTCACTTGAAATCATCTTTGACTAATTGGCAAACAGTGCAGAGAAAGATCAGGCTGGACAGATACACTGGCTGATCTGAATTTACATGGGTCGCCAATGCATTACAGTTGGTGTTCGCATAGGATTGCTCATATATATAAACAACAATTATTCGAACTTGACTTCTCTTGTAACTGATTAGATTTCTTGAGTAAACACAGAGAATTATAGAAAGTCATGACTAGAAGTTTGTTGTAGAGATCTATACTACTAAATTTTGCATATTTTGAAACTAATTAGTATGTGTTATTACATGTATCAACTAATTGCATTTGACCTGTATTTGCTATTTAATCAAATTATTGTTGAATTATATTTTGTTTAATCAAAAAAAGGTTGTACCTCATGTAAAATAGACATTTCTGTTATGTTTTTGTGATAAATTGAAATCCAATCTGCATAAGCTCAAAAATGAATGAATTCCTAATAAAACTTGCTAAAATATACAAGTACATGTAGTGTCTATGTCTTGTCATCGAATTTCCATGTCCTTGTTTCATTGCTGTTTGAGGACGAAATCTTCCTTTGTAGAAGTGATTGATACAAATAACTTTTGAAGACCTCATATCTGGAAGGTGTGTGAGAAATTGGTCTTAATGAGCAATTGCTCTTTTTCTCTAAAATAAATTCTAGTCTTTCTCAAACTTTTAATTTGTCCAGATGTTCATTTGTCTTCTTAGATTATTTCCATTTAGTTTGACTGTTTCAATATGAATATATATTAGCTGCACTTTAGTAAACCAACAATAAGGGAATTGACCAGTGCATAGATGCAGATATTTATCTGCATCTTATACATATATACCAAATGGTCAATTTTCATAGAACATTACCCATATTAATTGTAACCAGATTTTTATATCAATTTTCCTCAGTTAACATTATTAAGCAGGATTTTCAATATTGGCATAATTATAGTTATGTCTGATTTTTTGTGATCACCCTTCATCCGTCGTCTGTCCACAATTTCTTGTCAACACGATAAAGTCTTCATTTATTATCCGATGTTTACCAAACATATTCAGTAGCTAGATATCGTTGAGCTCTGTTCCTTTCGAAAACAAGCCAGATCCATCCATGCATGACTGGATTATGGCCCTTTGAAATTGGCAAAATTGTTATAAACATGTGACCATGACCACAGATCCGTTCATGCATGACGGGATGATGGCCCTTTAAAAATGGCAAAATTGCTATTATTGACCTTGTGAACAAGTTAAAGGTATCATTTATTATCCGATGTTTACCAAACTTATACAGTAGCTAGATATACACGAGAGCTCGGTTCCTTTCGAAAACCATGCATGACTGGATTATGGCCCTTTAAAATTGGCAATATGATTATAATTGACCTAGTGAACACGATAAAAACTTCATTTATCTGTCACATGTCCATTACATTGATTTATAAACATGTGAACATGACCTTAGTGTGATCTTTTACAATCAAATATCATCATTGTCTTTGGATGACCTTCACCATGACTTTTTGATTCTTTCTTATTTTTGTAGAGCAATTCAATTAGGAGGACCCTAAAACACTTACTCAAGTGAGCGATATAGGGCTGCCATGGCCCTCTTTTTTTAAACTATCATATTGTACATGGGATACCATTGTACAAATGTACAATTTAAACCACCTTTCCAACAAACAGGAAATCTGCTAGAGGCGAATTTTAAAACATCCAGGCAAAAATAGGGAAAATTAGATTACAAAATATATTGCTCATTTTAGCAATTTCTCCATGTTTTCAAAAACCATTTGCAGCAGATGTGTAAATATGGTTGGATGTGAGAAAAGCTTAAAAGAGACTTAATCAGAACTTGTACTTCGAAAACAATGTAGACAATGTTGATGTAGTCTGACCTTTGTTCTGACCTTTGTTATTTCTTAAATATTCAAATTTTCATTGCATTACAGCAGACATGATGATGAATATTATAATTATCACTTGAACTAAATTAACTGTTGATCTAATATTTTTCAATTTGAGTCGTCTACCTTGAAAACTTTAGAGGAAGGCAAGGTACATTGGTACCACCTGGAAAATACGAAATACATTTTTAATACAAAACTGAAAATGATGTTGGAAAAGGAGAAATTGCTGATCTTGAACAATTTTCCCTATTTGTTCAATGTTTTTAAAATGGTGTCTTGTTTCAGAGATGTCATATGTCGCCTTCATCATATTAACCCTTTCCCTCATATAGATGCATTTTAATGCCTCTGCAGGATTTTGCCACAATGTTTTCAACTCAATTCATTAATTATACTTTCACTTGTCGAGATCTTCCCTTTTTTGGCCTAAACATTTTCAAAGTTGCTTGCTGCAGATTTGCTGTAGGTGGTTAAGTGTTAAATAGATTATATATGCAAGTTACTCAGTTAATAGCTGATAAAGTCATTTGTCTATCACATTGGAAAGAAATTCTGTTTTTACTGGATTCTTTGCATTAGAAAGAACAAATTATTTAAGCATGTGAACATAGTTTTTTTTCGTGTGATTGCTTGAGAAATCACATTTTCATTGCAATATTTATGAGGCCATGTTTATATGACATAAGGTTTTAGAAGGTTATAATTGATCTTTCAGCGACAGATAAATCTAGCAATGGTGTAAAATAGTGCGCTAAATGCTCCTTCTATGTTGGAATAAACAATTTCTAATAAAAAAATTAAATTATTCCTTTCCATTTTTCGTAGTAGACGACATTTGGAAATATTGTGGAAGGAGAAAAAATAGCTTATAATGATCAATTTTCCATTTTTCCACAATGTTTCAACTTTATTCAAAGGGGGATAGGATATTTGTTTGGAGTTGTTTGTCCGTCTAGAGCATGGTTGGATGGATTTAATTAAAACTATATGGAAATGTTAACCACCATAGGGAAACTTCAGACGGCAAGTTTCACTAAAGATGCCTCAAAAACATGTCAAATTGAACTTATATAGTATTTGAAGATCTACTGTATCATTAAAATTCCATGGACAGAGATTAGTTAAGATATTTAGATTTTCAAACACATTTTATGCAACTTCTCATGATCTTCTAAGATTTTAAGTACCATTATATTATTTTGTTATTTACTACTAATAAATTTTAATGGATATGGAAACATGATTTTTAATTATCAATTATCAATTTTTAGCTCTACTGGCCAAAGGCCAGAAGGGCTTATGTCGTGGCGATTTGTCCGTCGTCCGTGCGTGCGTGCGTGCGTCCGTGCGTCCGTCCGTAAACAATTTCTTGTTAACACGATACAGTCTTCACTTTTGATTGTAACTCAACCAAACTTATACAGTAGTTAGATATCCATGAGAGCTCGGTTCCTTTCGAAAACCAGCCAGATCCGCCCATGCATGACTGGATTATGGCCCTTGAAATGGTCAAAATTGCTATAAAAGAGCTTGTTAACACGATACAGTCTTCACTTTTGATTGTATCTCAACCAAACTTATACAGTAGTTAGATATTCATGAGAGCTCGGTTCCTTTCGAAAACCAGCCAGATCCGCCCATGCATGACTGGATTATGGCCCTTGAAATGGTCAAAATTGCTATAAAAAGGCTTGTTAACACGATACAGTCTTCACATTTGATTGTATCTCAACCAAACTTATACAGTAGTTAGATATCTATGAGAGCTCGGTACCTTTCGAAAACCAGCCAGATCCGCCCATGTAAGACTGGATTATGGCCCTTGAAATGGTCAAAATTGCTATAAAAGAGCTTGTTAACACGATACAGTCTTCAAGTTAGATTGTATCTCAACCAAACTTATACAGTAGTTAGATATCCATAAGAGCTCGGTTCCTTTCGAAAACCAGCCAGATCAGCCCATGCATGACTGGATTATGGCCCTTGAAATGGTCAAAATTGCTATAAAAGAGCTTGTTAACACGATACAGTCTTCACTTTTGATTGTATCTCAACCAAACTTATACAGTAGTAAGATATCCATGAGAGCTCGGTTCCTTTCGTAAACCAGCCAGATCCGCCCATGCAAGACTGGATTATGGCCCTTGAAATTGTCCAAATTGCTATAATTGAGCATGTGAACACAATAGAGGTTCCATTTACTATCTGATCTTCACCAAACTTAGATAGTAGTTAAATATTGATGAGAGCTTGGTTCCTTTTGAAAACCAGCTAGATCCGCCCATGCAAGACTGGATTATGGCCCATGAAATTGTAAAAATTGCTATAATACAGCTTGTGAACACTAAAGAGCCTCCATTTACTATCCGATCTTCACCATACATACATGCTCTGGATTGAAAATGACCAAAGAACCATACCAGTAGAGCATAGGCCCTCATGGGCCTCTTGTTTACTTACCCTAGCACGTATGTTGGTTCAGCTATTGTTTACTGTACGGCATCTATCTATTCTTATTTCCTGCAAACAACTTCTCATCATTCACTAATAAACCCAATTCAAAATAATTTCACAAGAATGTTCCTTAGATGGTCCTCTTTCATATGGGGTGTAATTTTGATACAGAGTTAAAATCTGACCAAATGAGAAATTACTTGTTTGAAGCAATATTTTCCATAGAGATGTCATCTTTAGGGAAAAAGTACTGTAAGTACTGTAAAATACTGTAAATTTCGTATTATATTTTAAACAGGTAATGGAGAGAGTTGATGTTAAACAGAAAATGTCAATAGCGAAAACTTTAAAATATTCTTGTACAAAAGCACTGGCCCGATGTGACTAGATTCCAACACCCGCTCCAAAGGTTTTGTCACAGACATAGTGCTCTTCAATGCAACTGACTCACAAATAGTTGACCTGATAGCAGTTAATTAAGGGCCTTCTGCGATACAGAAGTGGTTGTAAAATGTCAAAATGTAAATTTAATGTAGGATGGTTTATACTTTTACCACAGTACTAGTATGGCAACTAAAAATTATATAATTCATTGATAAATACAACATTAACAAATTGAATTATTCCATTCCTCTCCTTCAATTTGAAGAATTTTGACATTAAACACCCAAATGTTTGTATTTCCGTAAATTTGTCATACACCAAGTTTAAATGAAAGGAACATATTTCATAGTTTTGTCAAAGTCAAACAATCAATTGTTCTTCATTTGACACGCTATCTGATCAGATTATGGTGTACATGTGTGCTCAGTTCCTTGGGAATCCTATGATGCATGGTTGAGATGTGGGCCAGACAAAATAGTCCTATCAAATATTTGTCGATTCGACCTTTGACTTCTCAGTGTGACCTTGAACTTTGAGGTACAGGTTAGGTCTTGTGTGCCACATGTCACCTATTCATGGTGAATATGTGTGCCCAGTAACTTCGGAATCCTATAATGCATTGTTTCTCATTTTGACCTTTAACCTCTTAGTGTGACCTTTAAGGTTCAGGCCTGGGTTTTGTATGGGACATTTCACCTCGTCATTGTGAACATGTGTGCCCAGTAACTTGGGCATCTTATGATGCATGGTTGAAATGTGAGCCGGACATGGTACAGTCCTATCAAATAGTACTGAGTTTGATCTTTAACCTCTAAGTGTGGCCTTGACATTTGAGGTAGATGCATGGGTTTGACATGCCATTTCGTCGGGGTGAATGTTTGTGCCAAGTTTATTGGAAATCCTATGATACATGGTTAAGATGTGGCCCAGACAAGGTAGTCCTATCAAACAGTACTCATTTTGATCTTGGACCTCTAATTATGACCTTGACATTTGAGGTACAGGCCTTGGTCTTGTGCGCGACATGCCACCTCATCATGGTGAACATTGATGCCATGTTTCTTGGAAATTCTATGTTGCATGGTTAAGATGCAGGCAGATCAAGGTTCGGACAGACAGACAGCCGCTCGTACACACAAACACCAATCCACAATTGTGACAAGTTATATTGAGCTCGCCACAAGCTAGCTCGACAAAAGATAATTTAGCAAAAATGTTCCTTGGATGTCATACTAAGATTGTTCAATTAATTTGGATCTGTTGAAATACATGGACGCCATGGGGCAGGGACTTTTTTTATCAAGAGTGAAGGTTCAATTTGATAAAAAAAAGTTTCCTTGGATGACCCTCTACCTAGATTGTTCTAAGTATTAAAGGCATATGCTACTAAAAAGATACACTGTTGATGAGCTCTTGTACTTTGGACTATGTATTTCTCTCCCAAATACAAAAACTAATATGAAAAAAAATATATAGGTTGCCAAGATAGATATTTGTGTAGAGTACTTTCGAAAAACGACGATTTAGTCAAATTTTCGAGCGTTTTATTGGAAGTCTAAATAATAACAAATTGGCTTGTATGCATACTTTCAAGTCTTTTCTGGAGCTAATTCCTGTTCAATTTGGTGCTCTATGTATGTGCAGCTGGAAAGGCATCCATAATTGTACAGAATACTATATAAATTTATAAGGCCAAAAAGTCAGACCGGCCACAATTTTTGGGTTGCCTTTAGGAGCAATTGTTTCCACTTTTAGGATAATAAAAAAAATTGACCGTTTCTAATTAAAACTAAATGAATTATAAATATTTCTCCATATCTTACTGAGGTAAAAGGAGTTAAAAAGGGATAGGTTTCCATGGGTTTAAAAAAATATGCGTTATTGTACAACCCTACGCCCATTATTCAAACATCGGCATTTTCTGCAAAATATAGTGCATTCATACACAATCAATGCATAACAGTATATCATTGTAGGTAAACTTCCATTCAAATATACAGGTAAACCAGATATGTACTTTGGAACAATACACGTAAATATATATGTGAAAGACTAACAAATGATTAAAACTTGCATAATTATTGACTCGTTAGGTCACCTCATATCGATTTGGCATCTGATGATCCAGTCTCTTCTCCCCGTCTTTTATGAAGCGACCACGCCATTTGGATGACATTTTCGCAAACAGTTCTAACGTATTTTTACTTTGATGCTTGATATAAAAACAAAACAATTATACCATGCGTTAAACCGGAAGTGAAGGGGGACAACTCTGATAAGTCAAAGTTGCGCAGTGACAAATCCCGCGTATGCCTTTAAGATCCATTGATAAACATTGCCCCCAGGGTCTCGTTATCCTTATATAAATTTAGGACAAACTTTCCTTGGGCAGCCCTCTAACATAATTATTTAAATAGTTCTGATCAGTTGATTACCATGGCCACAAGTGGGTAGCTGGTTTTCCTTATACATGTATGTATAGAATAAGACCATTGAAAACCATCTATGCTCTGTTCAATCAGGTGAGCGATATAGGACCATCATGATCCTCTTGTTTATTCTTTCCCCCGTTACAGAATGACTTCTTAGCATTTTATAATGACTATGTTGTACATGTCACATAAGAATCCGGATTCTTTTGCCATTAATTTTGTTAAGTTTATTGAAAATTTGACCTTATGAGATTCTCATAAAGACTGAGTTGAGCCGCAGTAGCTTAGTCAGTTACAACTCCGCTATCTAGGGGTAGTGAGTTAAAATCTCTGCCGCTTATACTTTCCAATGATTGACAAACGCCTAGGCTATTTGAAGGTTGCTAGTTTCCTGCTAAGAATATTGCAATGATACAACTGTAAGTGTTGAAAATACAGTAAAACTCTTGAGATTACTATCAATTTCTTTTGCAGAAGACAACTTTTTAAAATTGTTGTGAAAAAAGTAGGAATTGCTTGTTTTGTTACCATTTCCAACAAATATTTTTAACTCTGTATCAAAATTTAACTTCAAATTAAAATGTTATTGAGATGCTCTCAAAGCAGATGATTCGTAGCACCCTCTTTCCCATCTGCAGCAGACGACTTTTGTAAACATTGTGCCAAAGTGAGAACTTGCTCCTTTTGTCACAATACTTTCATCTCTATAAAACAACAAGAGCATCGCCAATGATACAAATTGCAGGTTTTTTTCATACAGACAGGGATGTAGATAAGACCCCGATACAGATGTATTAAAGTCACTGCGACCTTTGAATTAGATCCCTTTAAAATAAACCAGTGTATGAGGTATGGAGGGATGCGGTCTCCAAATGCTAGAGCGATGAAGTTTTTTCATACAGACACAAGATGTGTTAGTCAATGTGACCTTGACCTTTGACATAGCTTGGAAAAACACGAACCCTTCCAGATTCTCCTTACACTCAACCCGTGTATGGAATATGAAGGAATTAAGTCCAAAAATGAAAGTGCTAGACCAATGAAGTAATTTATACAAATGTATTATAGTCACTGAGCTTGAACTTTGACCTAGGTCGGCAGAATGCAAACTAGTTTCATAACATTTGGATAAGAAATAGTCGAAAAAGAGTGACGACGTCATTTGGTACAACATACAAAAGACACTGTGATCTTGACCGTTTACCTAGGTTGGTGAAATGCGAACTTAAACAAAAGGGGATGCTGATGAACATGTTTTTAGCTCACCTGAGCTTTGCTCAAGGTGAGTTATTGTGATCGCCTTTTGTCCGGCGTCCGGCGTGCGTCGTGCGTCAACTTCTTCTCCTCAGTAACCAGTGGGTTAATTGGGATGAAACTTCACAGAAAGCATCCTCTCAATGACCTCACCAGATTTCCTTCAAATATTTGGGATCCATGCAGAATTCTGGTTTCCATGGCAACGAAATGAAAAAAACTTCAAAATTCTTCTTCTCCCAAACTGGTTGGCAGATTTTCAAATAATTTTGTAGAAATGTTCCTTGGGTGATCCTCTATCAGATTCCTTCAAGCCATGTTGATTGGTCAAAAAACATGGCCGCCAGGCTATTTTGCCTTATATGGCTATAGTGCAAGCTTAAAAAATCTTCTCCACCAGAAGTGTCAGGCCGATTTTCAAATAATTTTGTAGAAATGTTCCTTGGGTGATCCTCTATCAGATTCCTTCAAGCCATGTTGATTGGTCAAAAAACATGGCCGCCAGGGGGCGGGGCTATTTTGCCTTTTATGGCTATAGTGAAAACTTAAAAAATCTTCTCCTCCATAAGTGTCGGGCCGATTTTCAAATAATTTTGTAGAAATGTTCCTTGGGTGACCCTCTATCAGATTCCTTCAAGCAATGTTGATTGGTCGAAAAACATGGCCGCCAGGGGGCGGGGGCTATTTTGCCTTATATGGCCAAAGTGAAAACTTAAAAAATCTTCAACATCTTCTCCTCTGTAACCAGTGGGTCAATTGGGATGAAACTTCACAGAAAGCATCCTCTCAATGACTTCACCAGAATTCCTTCAAATTTTTGGGATCCATGCAGAATTCTGGTTTCCATGGCAACGAAACGAAAAAAACTTCAAAATTCTTCATCTCCCAAACTGCTTGGCAGATTTTCAAATAATTTTGTAGAAATGTTCCTTGGATGACCCTCTACCAGATTCCTTCAAGCCATGTTGATTGGTCGAAAAACACGGCCGCCAGGGGGGCGGGGCTATTTTGCCTTATATGGCTATAGTGCAAACTTAAAAAATCTTCTCCTCCAAAAGTGTCAGTCCGATTTTCAAATAATTTTGTAGAAATGTTCCTTGGATGACCCACTTTCAGATTCCTTCAAGCCATGTTGATTGGTCAAAAAACATGGCCGCCAGTGGGCAGGGCTATTTTGCATTATATGGCTATAGTGAAAACTTAAAAAATCTTCTCCTCCAAAAGTATCTGGCCGATTTTCAAATAATTTTGTAGAAATGTTCCTAGGGTGACCCTCTATCAGATTCCTTCAAGCCAAGTTGATTGGTCGGAAACTATGGCTGCCAGGGGGCGGGGCTTATATAGCTAAAGTGAACAAAAAAAATCAAATCAGGTGAGCGATTCAAGGGCCATCATGGCCCTCTTGTTTAAGTTTCATAACAATCAGATAAGAAATAAAGTGATGACCTCATTTTGAACAGAAGTATAATAGTAATTGTGACCTATACCTTAGACCTAGGTCAGTGAAACATGAACTCAAACATGAGGCGATGTAGGTGAAATGCGAGTTAAGTTTCATAACAATAGGATAAGAAACAAAAGTCGCAATAGCGATGATTTTATATGGCACAGATGTATTATAGTCACTGTGACTTTGACCCTTTACCTAGGTCATACAAGAGATGATGCTTGTTAACATAAGTATTCAATTTCATAACAATTGGTAAAGAAATAGTCACTAAAGCAATGACGTCAGTTTTTACAGAAGTATAATAGTCACTGTGACCTTGGAACTAGGTCAGTGAAATGTTAACTCATACTGGTTGAGGCTATGCTGGTGAATATATGTGTTCAGTTTCATAACAATGAAATAAGAAATAAAATTGCTACACCGATGACATGACTATTTTTTACAGACTTTTAATAGCCACCGTGACCTAGACCTAGGTCAATGAAATGAAAACTCATACAAAAGGTGATGTTGGTGAACATGTGTGTCAACATTTTATCACAATTAGATAATAAACCAAGTCGCTAGAGTGATGTCGTTTTGTACAGAAGTTTAATGGCCACTTTAACCTTGACCTTCGATATAGGTCGGCAAACTTGTACAAGAGGCAATGTTAGTTAACATGTGTATAAAATTTCATGAAAATTGGATAAGAAATGAAGTCACTAGAGCGATGACGTCGTTTGGGACTTATACGACCCTTATATACCCTCGATGACCATGTCGCGAGGGGATAATTATTATGTTTTCAAAGTTGTCTGCTGCAGAACTGTCTGCTGCAGAACTGTTGAAGGCAGAAACGGGTTCATAGTTTGTAACCCGATATGATATTAATAAAACGTCTGTTTTGGCGACATATTATGCAGAAAATGATGGTAAAATCTTGAAAATTTGAATGAACAATTTTGATCGAATTGGAAAAGGGAGAAATGGCTCGTTATGAACCATTTCTCCTTTACTCACAATGTCATAAGTCTTCTATGTTGGATAAAAGGTTAAACATTGAACCATACCAAAGAAAAGAATTACTGTAACCAGGGTTGATAGAAATAGAGACATATTAAAAATATGACACAATCTTTTATTTCTTTAATGACCCAAGAATAAAGAAAATGAGAAATAATCAAAAACATGTTTAATTGTTACATTTTACTGGTACGTTTAAGCTTGGCTACAGAAAAGGTATCTATAAGTCAACTGCAACCAGTGTAATAACTGATCAACTTGCATGATCCTCCAGTCTGAGCTGGTTCTACAATATATGCATATAAACCAAGGGGTTGTGAGGTTGAACGCCCGTTTGGTCATTCTTTCCTTTAGATGATTGACAAAAGTCAATGTGGGAAGGCAGCCAGTTGCCTGAGAATGTTGTGTGGAGAACAGGAACCAGAAAGCAAGGAAACAGAAGAGATAAACTTCTTTCAATAAGCTTCTGGCAAAGAGTGAACCGTTTGATACAACAGCATTGATGCTCATACAATTCTTTATCTACACTTGTTAAAATTGTTCTATTCTTATAGATATTTTCTGTAGCTAAGCTCATTTTTGTACTCCCTATTGAATTAGAAAATGTCAGCAACAAGATGCAATTGTCTCAAATATAGTATTAAACAAAAGCTAGTTTTACAATTTACTAATTTCACAACGTACTCAATTACAAAAGAAAAATGAAGAATATCTTCATTTCCCATTTTTTTTTTTTATGACAATCCTTTTAAATAAGCACTTAGTTTGCATAATATATTTATTGACTAAGTTATTGACAAGATTAAATACAGAATCAGAAGAAAATATTAAAAATTTTTACAGTGTGTATGAAAGAGTAGAATATAAATTATTTATAACAACTTAATTTTTAAAAAAGCACACATTTGGGCAAGCCCAATCTTCCATTGGGACCTCTAAAATAGGTAATACATGTAAATATATAGTTTCTTAAAACTCACATTTAGAAGTACTTTCCGACTTTGACAAAAATAATAAATGTTTGAAATTATGAATTAAATATGTCAAAACTTAAATATGAAGTTTTTACAATTTTGAGAGAAAATAGCTATAGCTTCTTTTTTTAACAATACATGCAAGTCTTTTTACTGCCAAGTGCTGCCTTTTAATAAGTGAACTCAAGGATAATGCATTTGTGAATTTATGCTCTTAAATGAAGACAAAATTGCATGCAAGTATAAGAATAATGCAATGAAAAGGTTGTTGAAAATCAAAACAACATCTAAAGAAAGAAAGAAAGAAAAGACCACGCATTACAAATGTCGCTGTCTTGTTTTTCAATACAAAGAACTTTACAAATATCCATTTCATCATGTGACCAGTTTGTCAGTATCATTGACAACTCAAAATATATACATTCTGTACGAAGGGTATTAACTTTGTTAGAGCAGGTATTTAAGAACCATAGAAAAAGATCATCAATTTAGCTTTTTTTTTTTTTTTAGCAGAACTTTGTAGGAAAACAAAGAATTACTCATTGAACAATTCCTACTTTTCCAACAGTATTTTCCAAAGTTGTCTGTCGCTGAGGTCTTAAATATCATAACATGAAAAGGCTTCATTTAAATTGACTTTTATTTCTCCATCAGACTTATCATAGCTGTCTATCATTTGACATTATACTATCAATTTAAACTCTTTCCCACATACACCAAACAAATCTTGAAAACATTGTGGCAAAGAAAGAAATTGCTCATCATGAGCAGTTAGTCGTTTTGCCATTATGTTTTATCAACATTTTCTGCTATGCTTCAGAAAGTGTCTGGATGTGGGAAAGGAGTAATTCTAAGCAAAATGGTGCATCTTTCATTTGACACAATTGTTTGTTTATCTAAAATATGTCAAGGGGAAACATAATAAGCTAACAAAAGTCTCTTTAACCCTTAGAGTACTGGAACTTACTTTGTGAAGCTTGTGCTGCCACTAGAATAGAGCAAGGGCAGCGTAACCACAGTGTAACCACTGTTGGATGCTTTACTCAACAATTTTTTCTTGATATTACTAGGCTTTGCTATTGAATCTGCTAAATGCTAAAAAAATGCAAGTTCATTTTAAATTTCAGGTTTGAAAATCATAACCTTTTGAGGTCTGAACTTATTTGTTGCACTTAATATTCTATTCCATCTCCCAATGATATTCTTTTCTTCAACTGTTTCCAACTTTGGAGAATCAAACATTGTCCATCAGATATTGGTTTAATTTGGGTTTTTGACCAAGACATACTTTTGATGCAGAAACTGTTTGAGAAACAAACAAAAAATCTGCTTACACTTTATGTTTGTTGCCTCAGAACTTTTCCCACATATAGACCATTTTTAATCATCTACAGCAGATGACTTTTGAAAACTTAATTGCAAAAAGGGGAAATTGCTTAAGATGAGCACTTTCACCTTTCAACACAACAAATTCAACTATATTCAATAGTTATACTTTCATTTATAGAGATTTTACTTATTTTGTCAACGTTGTCTTCAAAGTTATCTGCTGTAGAGTCGTTGTATGTAGGAAAGGATTAACATGTCAGGATGTCAGGGCTCGAAACAGTTCTCTGCATATCAAATTTTGGGTAGGATATATATATACATAGGTAATCAGTTATCACAATCACTTATAATATCATGTGCTTTGAAATGGTGGGTGCAAATGAATCATGCACCGATGATTACAAGTGTTCAATACTGATTGGCTCTGTAATTACCTATTTAATCTTAAAATAAATATGTGCAGAGATCTGTAGCCAGCAATAACCCAACCACTAATAACATTAAAAATCACAGGAAAATCATGTTTTCACTTTAATATTTTGTTCTTTATCTTTTTTATTAAATCATTAGTCATTGTCAATTGACACAGTTGTATTAAATAGTTTCCTAAAATTACATAATTGTAATTGTGTCACTGTTTTCCGCATCCACACTGATGACATCACTGGTCACATGATATTGCGACCATCAGGAAGAGCTCGACACGGCAAGCTTCTTTAGGTGTTCCATAAAAACCTGTAAACTCACATCATCCGTCAGCACAGCTTCCTGCGCATCCTGAAATTAGACATTAAAATAACCATTTATCACTTGCATTTTGACAATTCTGCAGGTCTGTTGAAGAAGACATTCAACAAGAGGGCCATGATGGCCATGGATCGCTCACCTGATTATTTTTTTTTCACTTTAGCTTAATAAGCCCCGCCCCATGGCGGCCATAGTTTTCGACCAATCAACTTAGCTTAGAAGGAATCTGATAAAGGGTCACCCTAAGAACATTTCAACAAAATTATTTGAAAATCGGTCTAACACTTTTGGAAGAGAAGATTTTTTAAGTTTTCATTATAGCCCCTCTGGCGGCCATCTTTTTCGACCAATCAACATGGCTTGAAGGAATCTGATAGAGGGTTATACAAGGAACATTTCTACAAGATTATTTGAAAATCGGCCTGACACTTTCCTAGGAGAAGATTTTTTAAGTTTTCACTATAGCCATATAAGGCAAAATAGCCCCGCCCCTCTGGCGGCCATGTTTTTGACCAATCAACATGGCTTGAAGGAATCTGATAGAGGGTCATCCAAGGAACATTTCTACAAAATTATTTGAAAATCCGCCTGACACTTTCCGAGGAGAAGATTTTTTAAGTTTTCATTATAGCCATATAAGGCAAAATAGCCCTGCCCCTCTGGCGGCCAAGTTTTTCAAACAATCAACATGGCTTTATGGAATCTGATAGAGGGTCATCCAAGGAACATTTCTACAAAATTATTTGAAAATCGGCCTGACACTTTCCGAGGAGAAGATTTTTTAAGTTTTCACTATAGCCATATAAGGCAAAATAGCCCCCCCCCCCCTGGCGGCCATGATTCGCGACCAATCAACATGGCTTAAAGGAAACTGATAGAGGGTCATCCAAGGAACATTTCTACAAAATTATTTGAGAATCTGCCAACCAGTTTAGGAGAAGAAGAATTTTGAAGTTTTTTTCATTTCATTGCCATGGAAACCAGAATTCTGCATGGATCCCAAAATTTTAAAGGAATTCTGGTCAGGACATTGAGAGGATGCTTTCCGTGAAGTTTCATCCCAGTTGACCCACCGGTTACAGAGGAGAAAATGTTACGACGCACGACGGAAGCCGGACATAGGGCGATCACAATAACTCACCTTGAGCACTTCGTGCACAGGTGAGCTAAAAACAGTGTGGCAAAATAAGAAATTGCTTTTAACCCTTTACCACTAACATTTTGATGCATCTGCAACAGACGACTTTTGAAAACATTGTGGCAAAAGGAGGAATTGCTCATAATGAACAATTTCTCCTTTTGCCAGTAATTATACTGTCATTTCTAAAGAAATGCTATCATTTCAGTTAGATAATATCAAAGTCGTCTGCTGCAGATTTGTAGTGTGGGAAAGGGTTAACCATTTACCTGAAATAGAAAAAATTTGATGCATTCTGATGCAAACAATTTTTAAAAACATTCGGATAAAACAAGAAATAGCTCTATACAGGATCATGATTGATTCCAAGGCTTATTTCCAAGGTACTCGGGTGATGTAACAAAAGCACCGCAAGCTAACGCCAAGGCTCGTCTGAGTTTTTCTAAGTCGAAAAAGGGACATTACTGAATAATTTTTTAAGCCATAGTCACCTGACTTGGTATAGACATGCGTATTGTTCCAAGGAACATGTGTACCAAGTTTCATTTGAAAATGTCGAACGTTTTTTTGAGTTATGAGGTAAGCTTAAAGTTTTGTGACAACTACACTACAGAAGCCTAGGGTATCACAATACCCCAACTGTTTTTTTTCGAAAAAATAATTAACATTGCATTATCATATTAGGCCAAGTAAAAGGTTAACTGTTTACCTGGTAAACTATTTTTAGGGATGTCTGCTTTAACACTTTCCCATATATGCTTTTTGACCCCTCTGCAGCACTCGACTTGTGAATACATTGTGGCCTAAGAAGTTATTTTTCAAAATGAGCAATTTCTATATTTGCCAATGTTTTCAACTTTTTTCATAGAGATTTTCTATATTTTTGCAACTATTCCCAGAATACTTTCTTCTGTCTGCTGCAGAGGCATCAAACAGCCTGATAACATGTCAGTGATTAGGAGAATCCATATAAAGATTAGAATATGAAAACATTTGTGAATTCTTTTTGCTATGCTTATGCTTCCATTTAACTCTTTCCCATTAGCTGCAGATGAGTTTTGAAAACATTGTGGCAAAAGTGAACAGTATAAATCTTGATTAGACTGTTAGGATGCATAGGCTGATCTTGGTCTATACTGTTCATTAAAGCCAACTCGTACCTTTTCTCATGAACATATATTCAAAGTGTTCAGTTTCCCAAACAACCCCATATTTTGATCAAAATGTAACTTCAATTTTATTTTTTAAAACCAGTTTAAGTCATTATGAATAAATCTGGATATTGAACCTTACCCTTATCTAAAATCATGCAGCAAGTATCATGCACCCACCAAAATTGACAATGGATATACAAATGTACAATACAAGAGTGTTCAAAGGAACACATGTGACAGTGGATGACTAAATAAGTAAACCCTTTCCCACATACACCAAATCTGCAGCAGACTACAAAAGTATGGTAATTCCTTTAGAAGAAAATATGATTATTGAAAAGAGTTCAAAAGATTGTGGCAAAAAAAAGGAATTGATCATTATGAGCAATTTCACCAATTGCAACAACATTTTCAAAGGTCATCTGCTCCCAATGTCAAAAAGTGGGAAAGGGTAAAAGCATGAATGACAGACAGATGAAGGAAAAAGTGAAAGTAGCACCTTCTTACACATATATACATTATCTACTAACAATTTACCTGATATACTATTTCTTCACTTTCCCACATACAACAAATCTGTAGGAGAAAACTTTGAAAACATCTAAAACTGTGGAAAATCACTATAAATGAAACTGTCATAACTGAAAAAAGTTAAAAACATTATGGAAAAAAGAGAAATTGCTCAATATGAGCAATGTTATCTGTTCCCGTAATTTTTCATGTCGTCTGCCGCAGATGCATCCAAATTTGTTTAAAGTGGAAAAGGGTTAAAAGTTGTGTGCTTTGAAAACATCTTAGGAAAAGTTGTAATATCTATATAATTACAAGTTAAGATTTGATACAGTTGAAATCATTGTGGTAAAAACAGAAATTGCTTGTTATGAGCAAATTTTACTTTCCAGCAATGTTTTCAAATGTAGTCTGCTCCTAGGGCATCGAAAGCATTCTGTATCAGGTATAAAAATCCTTTCCTTAGAAATTATTCAGTTTATCTTTACAACAATCATTTAAATTAATTCATATTTATAAAATCGAAATGACCCGAAATAGCTTTATTTTCCTTTATCCTCTTTTGTCCCAAATTTGAAATTTATAAATGTGGGACAAACAGGAACACAGCCCTCAATTAAAATTTATCGAAATACCCTGAAACAAAACCATCCACATTGGGAATTCAGGACTATAACCAACACAATCAACCTGGGACGGAATATAACGAGTCCAAGCAAATAATCCCTTATCCAAAATGAGAAAATTACAATGTAAATAGACACTACCTTATCTCCGCCACTACTTGATGTAGATATCGCAAAGGTCTGATAATAGGTATGAAACAAAAGTTAAATTTAGGACAAAATATAATTGTCTGAAATAAATAACCAATTTCCACTGATAAATTAATAAACAATTGAGTTATTTGAAAACTATCATGTTATTAATAACTTAAAAGCAACAATAAATATCCAGTTAAATAAATCCTTATAGAAATGTTAGAAAAGGTAAGTTGAAGAGAAATTGTTGAAGAGTAATTGTTAATACAACCTAGGTCAAATATTTGATAAAAGGATCTAATGGACTTAACATGTATTTCAAACTGGGACTACATGTTTACTTAAAGAGATTAATCATTTCCCATATGATAAGTTTTCAACTCTTATCAAATGACGCTACAATTTTTCCAATGCTACATTTCCTGGCTGAGATATTTTCAATGTAAATAGCTCTACAGGATCATACCATGTAAACAGTCAATATGCAGCCAGCACTTCTGATTGGAAGAAAGTGGGATCGGAATGCTTCCCGAAGTAGAAAAGATTCAGTGATTGCATTATAGAGTAAGACAGCAAGGGTAGAATCTACAAATACATTCTTTCATATATTTTCTTTCTGACTAATGGAATATGGTGCAGTCTAAATTAGATTTATGTGTTTTTTGTGCTGTTTTCAACAGTATTTCAGTTCTATCATTGTGACAAGAAAAATTCTAAATCTATATACATGTACTAAGTCATGTGTATGTAAAGCAACAATAAATATTATCAGGACTTTTTTCTTAATCCTTCCTTAATACAAACGAAAAATCTGCATTAGCAAAAAAATGGAAAATCTCTGTCAATCAAAGAATGATTAATGAATTGACTTTAAAACATTGTTGTCATTTTTCAAAAATTGTCTGTTGCAAATTGGAAAGGGATTAAACCAAAGAAGATCCACTCAAAAGAAATCTTGGAAATAATAACCCACCATTTAGTGAACTTGAAGTAATTTTGGTCAAATGTACTGTGAATAAAAGGAGTTCACACAGACCATTTCTACTGTTAGCTCACATCAAAAAGAAATTACTTTTAACCCTTTCCCTCATATAGATGATTTCTGACGCCTCTGCAGCAGACGGCTTTTTGAAAACATAGTGACAAAAGAAGAAATTGCACAAAACGTGCAATTTCTCCTTTTGACACAATGTTTTACACTTTTGGTCATAGGTTATCCATTCAATTATAGAGATTTTCTATTTTTTGACAAAATATGTTCAAAGTCGTCTGCTGCAGAATTGTCATATGAGGGTAAGGGTTAACCACATCACACAAACACAATCTAACTTACTTCCCTTATTTTTGGTACTTTCATAAAGACATCAATTCTAATTCAATTTAATATGTTTTACTGAAGATATTTTAATGTTCTGTAGAGTTAAATTTTGTTAGAATTAGAATACAAATTATGTAATACAACAAAACGATAGGATTGTGACTATAATATGGGTCACATCACACGAAAACTGATCATCTTAACATGGTGAAATGGAGAGTTCAAGATTAGCCAGCAACTCCATGCAGTCTGATCAGCACTCTGGATGAATTGATGAGCTTAACACCATTTTCAGCAATTTGTTCAGCATATCACAGAGGCCAGTTCTTCTAATGTGTCTTCCTGGCTTACTTGTACCAGTATTCTACAAAGCTTTCTTCCAAGGCAACTAACAACCATTCCAAATAGACTTTATTATAGCCAATTGATGGAAGACAAAAGATGCCATTCACAATGACTTTTGTCAATTATTAGAAAGAATGAAAAGCAGAGCCAGGGTTTTAATTCAAGACCCCTGGATGTATGGCCCTTGTCGTTACAGACTTGGCAAGCACAATTCAAGGCAAACTGTCATGTATGCTAATTGTAATCACCATTGTTTTCAAATCCTCAGAATGCTGGTTTTCGTTTGATGTGACTCAAATAATAAAGTTACATGTAAGAGATACAATATATCCAGTACACCCAATTAGCCTTTTAATCTATACAAAATATTCATACTAACCCCTGAACTTCCTTGCTGATAAGCGGAAAAAGAAAAGTTTTGGTTATAAGTATAACATATAAATTTAAAATAAAATACTGGCTACATAAATCTTAAACAATGCTTTCTTGAGCATGTATATCACTATGCACAAGTTGTAACATCTGTAAATATGCTACAGCTAATCTTTGAACAGTGTAGATTTTGATCAGAGTGTTCACTATTTAAGCAAACTTGCACCTTTTCCGATTGATAGGTACCTATAGACTGTCAACTATGAAATAATTACAACTGATTACTTTCTACATATACATGTACTTTATTTCATTACCAGCTTCTATCTTGTGCTTAAAGTATCAAATTGAGTAAACGATAACAATGACCCATCTAGACGGATGTTCATTTACAGAGTATGCAAAACATTTGAACTGTTTGGTCTGTCAGTTTAAGGGTTAACTAGGGTTGTATGAGGATTTCAGGAAATTTATTGAAATACATGGATAGTACATGTATGATTTGTTTTTAGTTTATTTAAAATAAAACTGTATTTGAGGCTTACTGCAATTAAGCCTGTCTATCTATAGGAAAAAGTACAAGATGGCTTATTTTAAATAACAGTGTAGTCCCAGAATAAACCTGTTCATCCACACAATCTGATCAAGATTACACTGTTCACATATAACTTATATCAGCTTGTTAAAAACTTCTGTCAAAGTGTGTAGATTTTTAGGAGCAGTTGGACAGACTGATCTGAACCTACGCTGTTCAAAAAATCCAACTTGTACATATAAATTATGTAGGATATAAATGAATAGTTAAACAGAGATATGCCAAAGTTTCATGAGCTTTGGGCCTACAGCCAGTTTTATCATATAACTATTGAAATAGTATTTTAATGGGCATAAGGCCTATGAAATCTGAATTCATTTTTAGAATGGCCCATAATTCATATCTTAGGCAGATTTCTGTTAAATGAAATACCTTTTTCAATACTACGAATGAAGAAATCATGTGATATAATGTCACACTATTTAAACAAGTCTGGTTATATATAAAATCTCAAAAGTTTAATTTTGAAAAACTTAATTCAAATGCTGAACTTACCCCATATGCATACATGTTGTTGTGTGTTTGTGTAGGATTGACTCTTGATAGTAGGAAACGAGACTGAAAAAAATAAAACAGTACTATATTTCTATCTTTATTTCAAACAATTACAACTGATTTTCTTCAGAGGGTTTTCTTCATTACAAAATCTGCTTATTTGCAAGACATTTCTTTTATAAAAAGGCTTTGCAATTGACCCTTTCCTGCATACAACAAGTTTGCAGCAGACTACTTTGAAAACATCATTCAAAAATATGGAAAAACTGATGGCAAAAGGGGAGGACATAGCTCACTGTGACCAGTGTTCTTCCTATGACACATTTCAAGTCATCTGGTTCAGATTCATCAAAATGTGTCTTTGAGTTGAAAAGGATATGAGGAGGAATCCACTGTACCAAATGCATGTAACATAAAGTCATTTTATCAGCTTTTCAGCAATCACTTATTTTCTCACTAACATTTTACATATCACATTATAAAGCAAACACATGAAACTGCATTATCCCAATATTATAGAGAAGTAACCTTATTTAAACATTTTTTTTAAGAACATTAATAGTTAAAAACAAATATCTATATTAATTTAAACTTATCTGTACACTTATTTACCTGTGAGCCTCCTTTTCTGGTATCTATATATCGCGGCATAGGGAAGCGAGTCTGTAGAATCTCCTGGGCGTCATCTACAGGAGCCTGTAGTAATTGTTTAAAGTTCTCGTACTCTGGCAGTTCATGGTACTTCTGATCTCTCCACTGGGCTATAGTCTGTAATAACATACATTTATTTATATATCTATTTGGGTGTTGGGCCATTTTTATTAGTATTTCAGTTAAATGCTGATGTCCAACATATCACTAATCCATGATCCCTTGGAGACTTACAAGTACTTGGCTAGGAAATCTGCCTTGACCAATGATGCTCTGCCAAGTTTTTTGTAAGCAAGGATCAGACCTGAGACACTTGATCTCAAATGCCAACCACTTGGTCAATACAGTGTAACAAAATGCAACATACAACACCAATTCATACAGGACTCAATCACAATGTTTCACATCACTGTAAAACATATTTTCACCATTCTAGGTGGCTATAAACTTGTAATTACTTGAATTTTTCACAATGACGTCATGAATTGGGTGCCTTGTGGCAAGAATGCCTCCATTTTTTTTTACATAACATGAGAAATAAAAAACAAAAACTTAGTAAAAAATAAATCATCTTTCTCTCCATGAATCACTTCTTTCTTATTATTAAAATTACCACCAGAATAATCATAGATAAATTGTTTGGAAAACACACGAGTGTGATGTGTTTGCATGTTGAATTACAGTTTTAAAGCATGAAATATGACCCTTATCTAGAGCTATGAAATATGGACGCAGAAAACAACAAGTAGAAAATGTAAGTTGATGTGACATACCTCCCCATGGTAGATTACGAGTTGGAAGAAAGTGTCCATCAGTAATATTCTATCAGGTTGTATACTGCTAGTGTCTAGTAGTACAGGCTGTAAAATAAACAATACATTTACTTTTATTTATTTTGTTTTCAACACCATTTCAGTTATATCATGGCAACTGTATATTTATCCTTTAACCCTGGATGTCTACTGAGTACACGGCTACGAATGTGTTCTCCAAGGACACTCCTGCAAGTGGGGATCAAATGTTGGATGCTGGGTCTATCATTAATCACATTAACCACACAGCCATTGTAGATTCCTACAATTCTTTGTCTAAGCTCACCTGTAATCTTTTCACTTTACACATAAAACTTTTAATACAGTGACAGTCAAATTATGCAAGCAGTAAAATCTATGACATAGACGCTATGTTACAATTATTAATTTATTGTTTCTAAAATAATTGATTGATATAAACTAGTGGTCAAAACGTATTCATTTTTTTGCTTATAACCAGAACTTTACAACAAGAGCACTGCGTACGGCACAGACGTTCGACTGATAGAAAACAGAAAAAAAACCGAGCTGAACAAAAAACCTTAACCGGACGACCACGCCGCCGCCGACGCCAGGGTCATGACAATAGCTCTCGTTTTTTCAAAAGTCGAGCTAAAAACTACCTATTAACCCAACTGTGTCCGATCGGCAGCAGACAACTTTTGAAAAAAATAACTTTTTTCTACCGGGCAATTCCATATTTTCCCTAATGTTTCCTAGACAATTTTGAAATCATGCACTGATATATCAATATTTTTATTCTTCAGAATTGGTTCAACTCTTTAGTGTGTATAGAAGTTGCCTTGTAAAGAAAATCATTATGAATGACCTAAAACTTATAATTGAAATATACTTGTTTTAAGTCCAATGTTCTAGCAAATTTAACCCTTTTCCACATACAACCAATCTGAAGCAGACAACTTTAAAGACATCTAGACAATTATATGGAGATTCCCCTTAAAGGAAAGTATCATTATTGAAAAGAGTTGGAAGCATTATGGCAAAAGGAAAAATTGTTTATTATGAGAAACTTCTTCTTTCAGCCACAATGTTTTTTAAAAGCATTCTTGTGAAAATGTAAAATACAAAATGAATCTGCCAGTGGGAAATTAGGAAATAAATGTATAATAAAATAATAAGCACTAATGAACTTACTTCTGGTGTACCATTGAATGAATAAGCATACAGAATAGGCTGTATCATTATCAAACTCTGGGTTAAGTCCTCTATATTTAACATGTGTCTGAAATGGAAATATAATGAACACGTTTACATTGCTCATTTTGAGACTTTAAAAAAAAAAAAGTTTTTAAAAGGCACTAAGACTATCAGGGAAAGGTGAACTGTAGGTTTCCCTTTTTTTCATGAATTTGAAAAATTAATCAAAACAGTGTGACATTGGTTTCATTAAGCTTATAAATATGAGCCGGTTGGGGGAAGAAAGGTACAAGTTAGCTATTGATAACAGTGCAGATCCAGATCAGTCTGTGCATCTGCAAAGCCTGATCAACATATACACTACAGATTATGGCCCTAGCAATAATCTCATTTATTTTGGGGCTGACAAACCGTGGTGGGTTGGGAGTTGCTTTTAAATAGTGTTTTTGGAGTTTTGGGAATCGTTTACTTCCGGGTTAATTCACCTATGTGTTATGATCAATTCTAGACGACAAAGCGCTTGCATTTACTATTGGATTTGATTAAGCGTCTAATCACCTGTTACGCAAAGTCTCGGACACTTCAAAATTTGAGAATATTCGGAACACTCGGCCTTTTTGCAATCGGCTTCAAGGAACCATGCACAAAATAGATTTCGGAAAAACGATTTAATATCCAAAATCATCGGCGATAATTTTGGAAAGAATATGCCGTGGAGGAAAAGAACACAGACGAATAATCCGTGTGGAAGGGAACGGGAAAAAAAATGGCGGTGTCGTTGTGATCAATAGAATTGATGAGTCTTGTTTGTCTCGCATCATTGACGATCTCGTCACGTGGTGAGTATTCTATCATTTTAGGCGATCCTATGTCAGTCTGGTCCATTTCAAGGACAAATTTATTGCAGGGGGGGACGCCTAGACGTCTCGTATTGAACTTATTAATGATAGGAAGAAATCGCGATTTGAGTTGGATGACATATCTGCCCATACACTGGACCGTGCAATGTTTCGCCGTCAAGGAACCCAATTAACCTCGTTTGTTGAAGGCTGAACTTGTTGGTAGCGGCAACTTCACTTAATAACTTTGCTCATAGTTTCCCTTTGTATTATTCTGGATCATGATAACTAGCAAGTTTAGCTAGGGAGTCATGTGGATGCCATACAGTATGAGTTACGTCTGGTAGTGTGTCGGGCCCATTTAAATCGTCTTCTGCCAAAAGCAGGGTATATCCGCTAGCTCTCTTCCCCGAAGAACAGCCAGTGAAGTTAGGCTTGTACACCAGGTCATTCACAGAATGACTTTATATACTGTATCCTATTCTCTGCTCAGTTCAATTCACAAGCTTTGAACTCTTTGCCTGTATTTTCGATTTCGACGAACTTGGGTTTAATGGTTGAATTTGTTGGTAACTTTTATTTTGTTATGGCTTTGTCATTTGATTGCCTGCAAGACAGGGGAACTTTTTGCCATATTCCGCAGACTACGCGAAAGTCGTCGGTCCTTCTCCTCAAAGGTTGTTATTTTAGACAAGCTAAAGAAGGCAATCTTAAGGGGACTGAACATCTAATACTTTACCTAGATGATTTATTTTTTATTTTTTGGGGGAAAAGGGAACTGAACACCGTGCTTCCATAATGTCTGTTTTCTGTCACAAACTGGGTTTGCTAGGATAACTTACTGCTTGAGTATATGTATGGCCAGTGAGTGACGGCGTGGTGATCCAAGATTATTTGGATATTTAAACTTAAAATTGTTTACTTTTATTGGCACTCCTCCATCCGACCTCGGTGCCTGGACTCTACATTAAACAGGAACGGGGTGTCGATGGGGGAAGCTTTGAATTGGTGGGGGCTGCCTTGCATGGCATGTCAACAATGACGGAAACCTTGTGAGGTGGCCTCGCCCTGTTATCAAGCATATGCCATTCCAAATTTATGTCATTAGATTTTAGGGGAGAGGGTTGTCCAGAACAAGCAATGGATGTCTTGTAGTAGCGCATCTCTCGTGGACCCCGCTTTTTGGCCCTTTGGATTTTAAAAGTAAACTAAGGATGGATATGGAGGTTAATATTGTAATTATCGGAATGGACCCGATGGTTAATATTGTAATTATCGGAATGGACCCGATCAGAATTGTAGTACTCAGTGTGTTGTCCACCACGCCGTCCACAGTTATTGCTATACCCCAATGGCCAATTTTATTCCACTATTAATAAATCGGTTAACAGTAAACATGCCTTGATCTAACAGGGCCTCATTGGGACATAACCATTCTAGCAATTTCCAGATTAAATTATCACTTCCATATGGGGAGAGAGCCTTCGAAAACAATTTTATGGTGATAATTTAACAATAGTTCCCATAGTTTATTCCATGACATGAAAATATCACCAAGTCATGACACTTCTTAGGGCATTCACCTTACTCTTACAGATATCTTTTATAACCTTTCCCTTGATTTAGACGACATGTTTGACCTTTGAGATTGAATATCGATTTAGGGCTTTGCATGTATCTGGCCATTCAAATAAACTTGCTAACTTGTTAGGCCACTTAAGATCGCAAAGATTACTGGTGCGTTTAAGAAAACTTAATGCTCCCTTGGCCTAATTACACAACACTATTGATTTCCTACTGTTTTGAGTTTGGTTATTCTCCTTTGCATGCTTACAAGAAGCCATGTGATTATTTGTGCTATATGCTCATTATGTTGCTTACATCCGTCTTAACGTAATGCTTCAGCTTGGTTCACAAGCTGCACCATTCCTTAGTTTATTTACAGATATTTGGCTCATGTGTGACCCACCGATTGCCAGAGTGGAAGGATGAGCTAATTTAAGGAGGTCACATGGTCTGGGTTTGTATGATTAAAAGATGCCAGTGGTATTTACTGTAGCCTACTGCTTCCCAAGTTAGTTTATTACCTGTCACCAACGGTCAGTCATGATCGTAGTTCTCCTATCCTACGTGGGAATGATCTTGTTGGTACTACACAATGGAAACTTATGAAGTACATGAAATATTAGCTAATCTGTTTTCAAAGTTGTCTGCTGCAGAATACAGATTTATTGTATGTAGGTATGGGATAACTTATCATCATACATTCTTTCCGACGTTTAGCAGAGGTCGCTGTGACACACGTTGTTCGTCTTTCACCAGTGGAAAAGCAGCCAGTTGCTTGGAAAAGCAGCCAGTTGCTTTGAAAAGTATGGAGTACTGGTGTGAAAAAACCAGGAAACATGAGTAGGCTAACTGGCCGTAGTGATATGACTGACTATCAGTCTATGTGGAAAAGCAGCCAATTGCTTGGAAAAGTACTGGTTTAACGGTGTTAAACCCAAATCAATCGATTGGTGGGATATCATCATGGATTTCCTGGAGAGGCCTTGAATCTAATCGAGTGAGCTTTGGGGGGGGGGGGGGGGGGGGGAAATAAGTAACAAAAAGGAACACATTAATACAACTGGACATCAGATTGTGAGGAATTTATGGAATGGTAGATCAATTATATGGGAAATTGATACCAAAATAAGTGGACTTGTGTATAGGAGAGAGGGATGACCTGTATTAGCCATCCGACCTCAGTGCCTGGACCATGCATTAGTCAGGAACGGGGGCTGGGGGAAGCTTTGAATTGGTGGGGACTGCCTTGCATGGCATGTCAACAATGACGGAAACCTTGTGAGGTGGCCTTCCCCAGTTATCAAGCATGCCATTCCAAATTTATATCATTAGTTTTTAGGGGAGAGTTATGTCCAGAACAAGCAATGGATTTCTTGTATTAGCGCATCTCTCGTGGACCCCGCTTTTAGGCCCTTTGGATTTATGGAATTTTAAAAGTAAACTACGAATTGAAATGGAGGTTGTAATATGGATTTTGAAGGCTATTGTCAGAGGAGGATAGGATCTGGTGTCTTGGTTCACCGCGCGGTCCAATGTGATTGCTATACCCCAATGTCCATTTTCCCGCTGAACCCACTAGTAGGGTATTGGAATGAAAGCGAAAAAGGTCATGCTTTCATATAAAACTACTAGTCGTACATATTTGGTGCGTATAAATAGGCCGCTGAATGGGGGACAAATTTATACTAAATTTTCTGTGGCGGATTCTAGCGGCCAGTGAGTGGGCGGCATAGTGATCTAGCATACCTAATAGTCAGAATTCATTGTTATTTATACCTCCAACGTCGACCTCGAGGCTTGGACTCTGTCGGCATCAGTCAGGAACGGGGCCTCGGGTGTCACGGACGAGGAGCTGGGAACTGTGAGGGGCTATTATGCATGGCATGTCTCAAGGATGTGGAACCTTGCAAGGCGGCTTCTCACAGGATTCCAACAATCCTAAGTTTAATTCATGGCTTTGTCTATGGCACGCACCATTGATAAATTATCTATAGGGGAGAGGGATGCCCAGAACAGAAAGCGGAAAAGGTCATGCTTTCATATAAAACTACTAGTCATACATATTTGGTGCGTGCAACTGCATAACAGTCTAATGATCACTGTGCCGTCCTCCATGATGGCTGAATACCACTTGCGTCCAAATTAATTCCACAATAATAGTGTTTATGATGTGTGTCGTTATTATTTTTTGTCTGGGAATAAATGTGTTGTATTTGATGATTTTACTTTTATGTTATTTTATTGCGGCGGCATCCTAAAATAATACAGATTATGGCCCTAGCAATAATCTCATTTATTTTGGGGCTGACAAACCGTGGTGGGTTGGGAGTTGCTTTTAAATAGTGTTTTTGGAGTTTTGGGAATCGTTTACTTCCGGGTTAATTCACCTATGTGTTATGATCAATTCTAGACGACAAAGCGCTTGCATTTACTATTGGATTTGATTAAGCGTCTAATCACCTGTTACGCAAAGTCTCGGACACTTCAAAATTTGAGAATATTCGGAACACTCGGCCTTTTTGCAATCGGCTTCAAGGAACCATGCACAAAATAGATTTCGGAAAACCCACCCTCCCACCCATTATTTAGGCTATTGATTCTTCTGTGAGTTTTTTATGTTTTCAGGTTCATTTGATGCGATCATCGGAAATAAACAGCGCTTAAACAAACCAATTGCCATGGAACTGGATAACCGGTCTCAGAACTTCTGTTGGACAAAACGGATAACCGGATGGGTCTTGGTGTTAACCTTTGCGTCATGTGACTTTTATGGCTGTGCATCGTGATATCCATTAACTTTACAGAACGATAACCTTGATATAAGATGATATAAGGACATGTCAAAGTGCTTACTTTTGTTTTTTGAGACCTGCTGTGATAATAGGTCATGCATACACTTTACAGGATGTGTTTCTAAACATTTCGTTCAAACTTTTAGCACAGCATTTCTAGATTGCCTCCTTTACTGTAGGGGTCAACAACATTCTTCGCTTGTGGTATTGGGATTCTAGCGGCCAGTGAGTGGGCGGCATAGTGATCTAGCATACCTAATAGTCAGAATTCATTGTTATTTATACCTCCAACGTCGACCTCGAGGCTTGGACTCTGTCGGCATCAGTCAGGAACGGGGCCTCGGGTGTCACGGACGAGGAGCTGGGAACTGTGAGGGGCTATTATGCATGGCATGTCTCAAGGATGTGGAACCTTGCAAGGCGGCTTCTCACAGGATTCCAACAATCCTAAGTTTAATTCATGGCTTTGTCTATGGCACGCACCATTGATAAATTATCTATAGGGGAGAGGGATGCCCAGAACAGAAAGCGGAAAAGGTCATGCTTTCATATAAAACTACTAGTCATACATATTTGGTGCGTGCAACTGCATAACAGTCTAATGATCACTGTGCCGTCCTCCATGATGGCTGAATACCACTTGCGTCCAAATTAATTCCACAATAATAGTGTTTATGATGTGTGTCGTTATTATTTTTTGTCTGGGAATAAATGTGTTGTATTTGATGATTTTACTTTTATGTTATTTTATTGCGGCGGCATCCTAAAATAATGTTCTATTATCACTTGTATAAAGCTTCTTTCAATTTATGTAAATTCTGATAAAATACATAGTAGAAGTACAGACTGACCTAAACCTATACTGTTCAAAAATATGAATTTGTACCTTTTCACAAGGACGGGCTCATATCATCAATTTAACTGCTTTGTGTCATACATAACACAAGCTCACAATTCAGAGTACAAAAACAAACACATATAGCAAAACTCCATCAAGTATGAAATAAAATATCAGGATAAATAAGAATTGCTCAATATGATCAACTTTGAGTAATTTCCCCTTTTCTCAAATTGTTTAGTAATTTCTCCCCTTTTCAAATTGTTCTAAACATTGTTGTTGAAATATATGACATAAAAGTATAAAAACTTACCTATAGTATGATGTTTCATCCGGACTATTGTTAAAAACTTGTAAAAATTGGGATCTCCTAAGATGAAACATAAATTGTGGGTACAGAGAGAAATTCTCTGAGAAACGGAAAGAGTTGGCATCATCTCTGTGATAGTCTCCAAACTTCTGACACTGAAAATTAAGACATATAGCGGCTATTAGTATATATAAAAGTAAACATATGAGAAAAGGAAATATGATAAACAAGGAACTTCTGACTTGTTACTTCATTCAAGATGAGGTTCCACACTCCACAAAACTATACTCTGTGATCAAGTATATAAGGTGTTAAGAAAACAATCTTTGTTAAGGAAAAATGCATGACCCCCAAAAAGCTATTAGCAATTATGTTTTGAGTAATTTTTCTGTACTGCAGCTATGTTAAAATGCTGCTTTTTCCTAGTAGAGACTTCCAGTAATAAATAACTCACAAGTCTGATCAACATTCTGTCTAGCCATCTTAAAACGTCCGGTCCATCATCTGTTTCAGCTCTGAATACAGCAATACGGGCCATCAGTACAGCTGCTGCTTCCTGGTCCATTCCTGCTGCTATGTGTTGTATATTGGTACTGGCATCCGCCCAACTAAAGACGAAAATAAAATGATTACTTTTTCATTAAACTGTTGGCGCAGGGAAACAGGACTTCCCAATGTTTTCAACTAGTGTATAAACAGATGAGCCTGTGCATTTGAAAGGTGATCAATATCTGCAGTTCTGCACTGTTGGCAGCTTGTCAATGGACAAATAAAGAATACAAAGTGTAGAGACAGACAAGACTGGAGCAATGTTTGGATTGCTATTTAAGCACATATGTCCAAAGTAAATCTTTTTGTTCCAAGGCTCAAATGCCAAATGAAAATGTGCATAAGCCAAGAAATAAGATTTAAAAGTTTCAGCACTTAGGCTTTGTGACTTAGAATCCAAACAGAAATGAACAACAGAACAAACTGTACAAATGGGAGTCTCTTCAATTGCTTTCAAAATGAAGATGCTAGAAAAGGTGAATGCTTGAATCATTTCACTTGAAAACGAATCTTTGGTTTGAAATACATGGCAATTACAATCAAATTGTTACTTGACCAGTTCGCAATTGATCATCAGTTTCCCAGAGGATATTATAATATTTATACACATGAAGTGCTTGAAAACACAGCCTGAATTGAATCTTAACGGTCTTGGGGTCTAAACACTTTTTATGTAACATGGCCCTGAACATTACATGGGAAACCACTTTGACCTTGGTCTTACATTTGATATGATTTAGACTTGAATACTGAACCCTTTCCCACATGAAAACACATTTTAACAAAGCTTCAGCAGACAATTTCTAAAACATATGTGCAATTTCTCCTTTAGTCAACATGTTTTCAAAGTCATCTGCAGTAGTTTCTAAAGAAAAACAAAGTAATGGCAGAGCCTTTCAATATGCCTATCCATGTATGCAGACAAAACAAAACCTTAACAACTTACTTTCTGGCCACTGTAGATACTCTCACACGTCTCTGGCCACTAGAGTGTTGATATTGTGTTATAAATTGTAAATATCCTCGACCTCCTTGTGGGATGGGAGCATTGTGCTGTAATTATAAACATTTTATAGAATAAAATATTTTTAAACATATATATCAAGGCTAAATTAGCCATAAATATATTATTGAAAATATTTGAAGAAAACATTGTCACTTGTGGCAAGAGCAATTTCTCCTTTCTCAACAATGTTTAAAAAAGCTTCAGAGGCATCAAAAATGTCTGTATGTAGGAAAGGGTTAAGGCATTTGTGCTAATGATCAGGATCTGCACTTTTCACTAACTAGTAATAGAGGCATTCAAGATGATTCTGACAAAATTGCATGTATATTAATCAGACTTGTCATAAGTTTGTCTTGTCACCCATCATAATTAAGCCAATCAGAAAGTGAGCTAATTTGTGAATTTAACCTTAGAATTAAAATGGTATTTACCTTTAATGGTGAATATGGGTCCGGGTGAGCTAAGAAATGAATGGATAAAATGTTTTGCGTTGGACTTACCTGATTGACCACTTCAAACATTAGAGCCAGGGTTGTATTTGGATAGACACCACACATTTTCCACTGACACGTTCCTCCCAGTCCCATCTCTGTTTCTGACACGGCAGGACCCTTCACTCCTAGTGACACGCAGGGTCCGATGGCTCCCGATACCTTCACTTCTCTGGATGTCTGAAATTATACCAATAAGTGTGCTGATCTGTTGTACCTTATAACAGCAAAATGCATTTAGTATTCTGAAGTCCTTGAAACAAATGAATGTTATTATGTAAGACAAATAGAACAATAAACTCTTTCAGACATTACAAATATATGTAGAACTAGAAGACAAATCACAGAATCAAGTAAAACACATTATAGCAAAGGACATAATGCTCATTATAGAGCAATATTTCCTTTTTCAATAATATTTTCGAACATCTGTTTCTGATGTGTCAAAATGCATGTTGGAAAGAGTTAATAATGGCAACTGTGTCTGTAGTTATCCTGCTGAATTAATCAATTGACATTAACACCATTCATATTTGACATGTTCTTGGATACTTCTGAAACATTGTAAGAAAAGGAATAATTACTTTAGATGCGCTGAAATACTTATCTATGACTTTTTCCAAAATACACAAGAACTTAAGCAGACATCTACACACAGATATGGTTAATATATCAGTATGACTGAAACTGCTGTCAAATGTTTTCTGCTGCTTAAGGCATCAAATATGTCTGAATGTGAAAAGGAATTAACAAAACAGAAATATATTGAATATCATTACCTTGACTTCCACTGTTGCACCAAATGCCATTTTAAATTCACCCTTTGCATCCTTGGAGAACACTCTTTGGAAGGTTTGTTTAAACAGAGATGTGTTGAATGAGTCACCCATCACCATGTGCCCTCTAGTTAAAACAAAAAATTGATGATGTAATAAATGCCAATCATCGATTTTCAATATGATTTTGATAATTTGATTTCATTTATTTGGGTTTAAGACCATTTTAGCAGTATTTGATTTATGTCATAGTCTCAAACCCTTCAAGCTAACCACTTGGTTGAGGCCAATACCTGAATATTGATTTACAAAGTAATTTTAAATCACAACATTTTATAAAACTTGAGTAATTAAATAATGAATTGTGTTTAGTATAGCCCTCAGTAATTGTAAAGTAAAAGAAATGGCATCTTATGGTTATTTAATCAAAGTAATATATATTTCACAAACATACATTATATACTTTAAATATAATCCTATCCAACATAAGACAAATCTGCAGCAAACATTTTTAAATTATTGAAGCAATAATATTAACAAGAGCTGTCGGAGGACAGCGCGCTCGACTATTCCATCGCTTATTTAAGTTACCGAGATAATGGACTCTAATGTAGTTGCATGCAAAACATTAACCACAATTTCTTAGTGGGTGATAATTTGCATTATATGCAGGATAGTGTTATTTAACATGATTATTTTCATAGGTTTGATGGTTAGATAGGGTTGTATAACCTTTCAATGGAATGCATCAAGTAGTTACTAAGATATGGACTCTTAATGTAGTTGCACGCAAACCTTTAACCATAATTTCTAAGTAAAAAAAGGGCAACAATTTGCACCATATACAGGATAGAGTTATCTTAATTGGTTGTGTTTATAGTTGTACAATTGGGAAAGGTTGTATAAAGTTTCAATACAATTGTTCAAGTTGTTACTGAGATTACACTCTAAATGTAGTTGCAAAACTTTAACCAGAATTTCTAAGTCCAAAAAGGTCCATAACTTGCATAAAATGCTGGTTGGTAAGACTAAGGGCTGTATAACGTTTCAATGCAATGCATCAAGTAGTTACTAAGAGATGGTCTCTTTATGTAGTTGCATGCAAAACTTTAACCAGAATTTATAAGTCCAAAAAGGCCATAACTTGCATAAAATGCAGGATAGAGTTATCATACTTGATAATCTACATAGGTGTGATAGTTGGGTAGGGTTGTATAAAGGTTCAATGCAATGCATCAAGTATATACTGAGACGTGGACTCTTAATTTAGTTGCACGCAAAACTTTAACCAGTATTTCTAAGTAAAAAAAGGGCCATAACTTGCATAAAATGCAGAATAGAGCTATCATACTTGATAATCTACACAGGTGTAATAGTTGGGTAGGGTTGTAGAAAGTTTCAATGCAATGCAGCAAGTAAATACTGAGATATGGACTCTTAATTTAGTAGCACGCAAAACTTTAACCAGAATTTCTAAGTAAAAAAAAGTGCCATAACTTGCCTAAAATGCAGGATAGAGTTATCTAACTTGTTAATCTACATAGGTGTAATAGTTGGGTAGGGTTGTATAAAGGTTCAATGCAATGCATCAAGTATATACTGAGATATGGACTCTTAATTTAGTTGCATGCAAAACTTTAACCAGAATTTCTAAGTAAAAAAAGGGCCATAACTTGCATAAAATGCAGGATAGAGTTATCTTAGATGATAATCTACACAGGTGTGATAGTTGGGTAGGGTTGTAGAAAGTTTCAATGCAATGCATCAAGTAAATACTGAGATATGGACTCTTAATTTAGTTGCACGCAAAACTTTAACCAGAATTTCTAAGTAAAAAAAGGGCCATAACTTGCATAAAATGCAGGATAGAGTTATCTAACTTGATAATCTACATAGGTGTGATAGTTGGGTAGTGCTGTATAAAGTTTCAATGCAATGCATCAATTAAATACTGAGATATGGACTCTTACTTTAGTTGCACGCAAAACTTTAACCAGAATTTCTAAGTAAAAAAGGGCCATAACTTGCATAAAATGCAGGATAGAGTTATCTAACTTGATAATCTACATTGGTGTGATAGTTTGGTAGGGTTGTAGAAAGTTTCAATGCAATACATGTAGTATTTAAGAACTTGCATGCAAAACCTTAACCAAAGTGTGACGTGGACGCCGACGCCGACGGCGACGCCGACGCCAGGGTGAGTAGTATAGCTCTCATATTCTTCGAATAGTCGAGCTAAAAATCTCTGAATAAAAATATAATTATTGAAAAGAGTTGAAGATGAAAACATTGTGGCAAAATGTAAATATTGTACATTATGAACAATTTATCCTTTTTTAAGGTTTTACATGCATTTTCTCATTTGTCTTCAACACCAAGGAAGAATCTAGAAGTGGTATGCCATGTTTGAGAGTTTAATTGTAAATAAACAATGTATTAGTAACAAGTGCAAGTACTTACCCAGTGTAGCGAGGACAGAATTTTATCTCATGAAGGCCTGTTTGATCCAGGGCACAGGAATATATATCAATCACATGTCCATTACTGGCAGCTCTGTTTGCAAGGGCTTCATAGTGCTAAAAGTAATAAAAAGTAATTATATGTTTTACCATTGTCCAATGAATGTTCTGTTCAAGGAATTTTAATAAAATATTTACCAATTTGCAAAAGTAATCGGGGAATAAATGGAAATTCACATTTATAATTAATTTCTCTTTATCTAACAGTATTTTCTAAGAAATGTATCTGAGGCAACTCATTGCAAAGTTGACTTGGATTAAAACTGCTTAAGCTGAAAGTAGATGACTATATACAAATATCATATCAGGTAAATGGTTAAAGGTATAAGCCATAGCCATGTCAGTCGATTATTGTATACATCATACCTTCATTGCTTTCTTCATGTATTTACAGTCATCTTTTTCAATAGAATGGTGAGATCGGATGGGAAACTTCAGTTCATCTCCAACCACCATACCAGGTCCTTGTGTACATGGACCTCCACAAAACAGCATGATTCTTGCTCCGGTGTTCGGGAAAGTGCACTGCAATACAAATTATAAACTAAGAGCACTGAAGTTAAGAAGAAATCACAGTCCCAGAATCAGTAGTATTTTGCAATAATAAATAAGATTAAGTTGATAGCGTTTTTGAAAGATTTTTCTTCAGTCAAAGCCTTGGTTATCCCTCAAAACCATGTGTTGTCAGCATGCATTTATTAAACAAATATTAAATCATTCCTAAAATAGCAAGAAATACAGGAAATATTGAAGGAAAGGAGCAGGGCCTTTATCAACTAATAATTCTTAATTTCCTTCTTATTCTAAATTCACATGTAATATGATTTCTGATTGGCAAATCCATATGGTACAGTCAATCAGAAATGATTTAACTTTAAAATTCAGAAAATTCTATGAGAAGAATTATAATAAATACTGGCCCAGACATCTTAAAATATATTAACTCGTTCCCTCATACAGACGGGTCCTGATGCCTCTGCAGCAGACAACTTTTGAAAACAATGTGAGCAATTTCTTCTTTTGCCACAATGTTTTCAACCCTTTTAATAATTATATAATCATATGTAATGATGTCTGGATGTCAGCTCCAAATTTACTGTTTGTGAGTGAGGGTTAACTTACCTCGAGCAGTCCAACAGCAATGGACAACGCCACTCCTGTTGATCTCAATGGACGTTTACCTTGTGTGACTGGCCATGGGTCACATTGAAGTTCTCCCAGAAGGTCAGTCAGGTTAAAGTCACATTTATGGACGGGCTGTAGAAACCTGAAAACAATCATAGAACAGATGGTAAAGATTATCTAAGATATGTATCCATACATTGATACAGTCAAATTAGATAACTTTGAAACAGACCAATTTCTCATTTTCCTATATTTTCAATTAATTATGTCAAAAAAAATAATGGTACATAGCACTATACCACATTCTCTTCCTACATCTGAACATTCAAGGATTCAAAACAAGCAGTAGCAAGCATCAAATTTGCTACTTAAAATGGGAACTTGCTACCTGACCAAAAAGTCAGCAGCAAAAACTTGCTACATGAAAAAAAATGTCCCAGTTTAATTTTCACTCGATGTTTGTGATTGGCTTCCACATAACATTACATCTGACAATAAGAACTCCACCAACCGTTTTAGTAAATACACGTTAATTATCGATTTCAAACAAGTAATCGCGAGTCACTAAATTAAAGATAAAAGATTGCTTATTGTATTTTTTATCTTCCTAATGCTACCTATTGGAAGTGCCAATGTAACTTGTCTGAAAATCATGAGAAGTGTTCCCTTTTCTACAATGTTTTCAACTTAGTATCAAAATTAAACACCCAAGATATTAGTAATACATTATTTTTCATCAGATATTTTCCATTAAGATGACAACTAAATTAACATATCAGGTAAACAGTTTGAATACCTGTTTGATGGCAACTGCTGTTGTTGCTGTGTTTGTTGTCCTCTATTTGGTTGAACTCCTCCCCCTTTACCTATACCCAGCATATCCTAGAAAGAAAATAATACTTTTAGATGAATCTGCAGCGGACAACTTTTGAAAATATTTTGACAACAGGATAAACTACTCACCAGGAGCATTTTCTCCTTTTATATTTCTGCTTGTCTGCTGCAGAATTGCTTTATGTGGGAAAGTGTTAAGCCGTAACCATCTGCAAATGCATTTGCAGCAGATCACTTCTGAAAAGATTGTGGCAAAATGAGAAATTACTCATGATGAGCAATTTCTGTTTTGCCACAATGTTTTCAACATTATTCCATAATGACACTATCATAAATAGAGATTTTCTAAACTTTGACCTAGATTTTTAAAAGTTATCTGCTGCAGATTTGTTGTATGTGGGTAAGTGAAGTGAGACCTAGATAAGGAGAAATCAGGTATATTCCTCACAATACATCTCTTATTACCTACCACTCAAAACCTATGTTGCATGTACTTACAGACCTAAATAGTTTGAGTACCACAACATAGGGTTTGAGAGTCAAGTAAATATCTCAAATAAATAGTTATACTTAATTTATAGAGATTGCCATGTTATTACCCAGATGTCTTCAACCTGGTCTGCTGCACATTTGCAGATGTGTTACATGTGGAACGGGTTACTGGTAATTTAAAATTAGTGTTACTCCTTCGTTCCAGTCATTCAATATTCATGTTTGTCTTACATCAGAAACTTTAAACAATGTTATTTCACATGACGTTGAAAAAACAAAAAACAATTTTCTATATAAAAATTATGGAATTGAAAATACTTAATGCTTTAAAAATTGAGGAAAACAATAAACAATGCAGAAAATAAACTGACACATCAATTATTTTTCAATACCTGTATTTGTTTGGCATTCAGGTCTTTAGTTCCTCTAAACACATAACTTTTGGAACATCCCTCACAGCCCAGCTCATGTAACTGTACCATCTTACCATAGGTGATCAGACCTATCAGGGCATTGGGTGGTAGTAAACTTAGTGACATCTGCAGGGATTCCTGTATTGAAACAATTATTCAATTTAGCGATGTTAAGCAAAAAATCAACCTTAAGACATTTGCAGCCAGTCCAGATGCAGACCAGAATGAACATCCAAACAGTTTGATCTGATTCTACACAGTTTGCCAATTAGTCACAGGTTTCCTGGAGCACTACTCAATTATACACTACATAATTAAAGAAGTACTCAATTTTGCTGGTTTTTTATTTTGAAAAGTTTAAAAGTTTTAAAATAAATATTTGCTGCTATGCACCACATATTCAAAGCTCTATACAGTCTAAAGGCCTAGATCTTAGGAAAACAGCAGATGTTGATCAATCTGCACAGTTTGATCTCGCTTTGAACTGTTCACCAATTAGTCACAGAAAACTTCAAGAAACATGTTACAAATAATGCCTTTTTGGATTGATTGAATGTATACAGAACTTTGTCAACTCATTGGTTTCATCAGGGACGTAGATAAGAGGGATAAGTAACTAAATGATATACTAAAATATCACCCGTGCCGACATTTGTAGCAAGTAAAACTCAAAAACTATTCAAGATATAAAAATAAAAAATATATTTTCTGGAAGTTTAAACATTCTTCTATTGCAGTAGATAAAAATATTTTGATATATTACAGGTTTTGATAATATGTTATGCGTATGAAAAATGTCAGTCTATTAAGTTTTGGAAAAAAATAATATAATTAAGAAATCCCAATATCTGTGTCTTTTAAACCAGTCATTGTTCAAAATACAAAGAAATTCCAGTTATTCATTGTATTTCTAACCTTAGTTGAAGTGTTAAGCTTTCAGAATATGTATGTTTTGTTTATGTGCCAATTGCGACTTCAAAGTTTTATTTGCTACAAAATGTGAAAATTTGGACAATTTTATTTCTATGTGTGATATTTTAACCAGATAACAGGTGTACAGGTGAACATTCATTGAACACATATTCAGTAAAGATTGTACCTTTAATGCCTGTAGATCGTCCTCCTCCATACATGTATCTAATACAATCAGGAAGACTGGCGGGGCACAAGTGGCTCGCTGTAAAATATAAAAAATAAATATGTAACACCCTTCGGAGGCAGAGACGGAGTTTGATAGTTATGCATAAGTTAACAATATATTGACCCAATCTTAACCTTGATGTTAGATGATAGCTAGTATGATGCATAATATACCAGAACAAATTATATATTTTTTCATCAAACTTGTGATTATTTTAACCCTTTACCACCTATAGACGCATTTTGACGTGTCTGCAGCAAACAACTTTTGAAAACATATTGATAAAAAGAGAAATTGCTCAACATGAGCAATTTCTTCTTTTGCCACAATGTTTTCAACTTTTTTCAGTAATTAAACCTATAATTCTACAGATTTTCCATATTTTTGAGCAGGCATTTTCAAAGTTGTCTGCAGCAGATTTGCTGTATGTGGGAAAGGGTTAAGAAGATATACATAGTGGTATACATAAAAGTTCTTTGACTTACCGTTTAAAACCATGTTAAAAATCATCATAATAATTAACATCTTTGATCAAAGGTCAGGGTAAGGTCAACATTGTTGAAATATAACATCATTATTTTTTATAATAATTTGAATAAACAAACCTGCCTACAATCACCAGGTTTGCCCTCTCCCTGATAAAGATGATATTTTGAATTGGATGTCTTAAGACCAGACAATGTTTTCAATTTTGAATTTTCAACAAGAAACATCTCTTAATCAGGGTCTTTCTTTCTTTTTAAAAAGTACATGCCACAAAAACATCAGGTAAATAATGCAAACTCTTTCTGAAAGATTAACATCAATTTTATTAAAAGATACCAATCAAGACAGGATTGAATGTGCATATAGTGTCGAGAGTGTTAGGACAGAAGTTGCCTGCCAATAAAAAGGTGCTTTAACTAACTCAAGGGACTGTGTGATTGACAGACAAACAGACAACAGAAAAGTGATCCAAAACTGTTACCCTGCAAATGTGGGTAATACAATAATGCCAGATTTCCCATTACTACATTTAAAAGCAAGCAAACATCTATTTCCACCTGTTTGTTTCTGGACAATCTCATTTTTAGTTTCTAAATTTGTAAGAGTCTACAATTTACAAATCAGCAGAGGTCTAGATAAGGAAGAGTTAGTAGGCCTACGACCCACATGATCTCATACCGTAAACTGTGAGTACCCAAATGAATGATCTCACGGAGATGTTTATTTTTGGTAACAACAGCATAGGGTTTGGAGGTCAAACATGGTATCTAAGAATAAGAAATATGCCCCTAATCTTAAGTTATTTATCAGATAATTGTCTTACAGTGATGGTGTATTCAATGGTTGAAAACTGTGGAATAATCTCTGCTGGCTGATGCTGTTCTGTAATAGCAGTATATTGGGGAGGAAACTGAAAAAAACATTAATATAATTATATTACTCTCATTATATATAAACATCAAACATCCAGGGGTGACTACACTTTAAGCTTATTAAAACCCTTGAAAAAACACAGAGCATTGATAGTTCTTTTTTTATATAATTTACTGTTATAGCAAAGTAAAAAACCTCAACCCTTTCCCACATACAAGAAAGCTGTAGCAAATAACTATAAAAACACCGAGGCAGAAATATGGAAAGTCTCTACAAATGAAATATTAACTTTGAAATTTTTTTTAAACATTGTTCACCCAGTGAAAATTGTTTTCTGTCCAAAGGCGACCAAAATGATTCTTCAACAGAATGAGTACACAGATAAAAAAGTAATTAAAGAGAAAAAAGTAAAATTTATTTAATTTGGGCTTTACACCATTTTCAATAGTATTTCAGTTACATGAGGGCCACAGTTCAATTATTCATGTTCCCTAGGTGACTAACAAGTACTAAGCTAAGAAATGTACCTTGCCCAAAGGCACTTCATGATCATAAGTAGCTCAGAGAGGATCAAACCAAGGACACACAGTCTCAGATCCAACTTGCCATCCACTAGGCCATGACTTATTTCTGATCATAATAAAAAAAATCTTTTCTCCTACAAAAACACAAATTATAAAAGAATACTTAACCCTTTCCCACATAAATCAAATATGCAGCAGATGATTTTGAAAACATTGAAAACTGAAAATGTCTGTAAATGTAGATCTATAAACTTACAGATAAAAAAACAGATTATGTCAAAGAGAGAAATTTTTCGTCACAATGGTTAAAAATATTTCAGCTGCAGATGCGTCAAAATGTGGGAAAGGGTTCAAGAGTTTCTAATTACAAAATTAATATTATAATTAACTTACTGGATTCCTCTGGAAACAGAAATTACATGACCAAATCTTTGCTCTGTAGTCCACTTGACTATAAAAGAGAAATCATGTATGCATAAAATAACGAAATATATCAATACAATCACAATGAGTTGATAAAAAACATTAATACAAAAACATTTTATATGATCATTTCTGGGTAGATTTAAAGAACACACAAATCTGAAAATGTAGTCCTACTGTCAATAATTGAACAGAGTAATCTGATTGTGACAAAAGCATTGCTGTATTGTCCCCTGAGATCAATGTTTTCTTACTAGTACCCAAGGTACTTTGATGCGCATTGTATGTTAACTATCCCTTGCAATGTCGCGTGCAGCCGGGCTGCATTTATTCGTTGTTCCAATGTTTTTGTTGTATAATCAGCATCAATTACCATGATCGTAAGTGATTTCAGTTGTATACTGCACTTTTACATTTATACTAATGGTATATATATATTGCTAGTACAGTGATCGCCTGCAATAATGTTTTTATCAGTGTATTTCGTTTACGCGCTGTTGTTTTAGAGGTGTTCGTACTCAAATAGGTTCAGACCTATGATACTTTCATCCATGCAGTGCAGACATGATACTTGTACAGTACTACAATGTAGATACTTACATGTACAATTGTCATGGCTCTTCAGACTCACACATATACTTTCTTTCTTTGGACCTTTACTTATTATTTCCTCTTTCTCTATATTTTCAGTCTTACCACATCATCTCACATTATTGTGTTCATTAAAGAAAGGGTTAAACTAGCTGTAGTATTTTTTGTTAAATCGGCGACAGCATAATTGCGGACATCTATCGTTTCATTAGGACTAATGAAAGTCACTACTAAAACCATGATCATCACTCATGTTACAATGTTAACATTGCCATGAACCAAAGGGCTAGATAAGGTGGAATTAATAAGTCTTTGCTAGGCTATCTTTCTCTTATTAATCCTTTAAGTTTTCCACTTGAAGACACTTTTTGCAACAGATGTCTTTTTAAAACATTGATGAGAAATGTAAAATTGCTTATAAATTCAGTATTCAATAATAATAGTCTCATTTATAAATTATAGAAAATTTTCATATTTTTGTCAAGATGTTTTAAGCTGTGAGCTACAGATTTTTTTGTATGAGGGAAAGGGTTAAGCAATTTAACCCTATTGTACTGAACAGAATTGTCTCAATGAGCATTTTTAAACATGAAATACACCTTTTTTCAAGTGCTCTGAATCAAGAAAATAAAACAGTTATAAAAATATGTTTTTTCACCAGGGCCCTTTCAATTGTGAAAATAGTGACATGTAAAATGTGATGAAAGGCAGATTTATAATATGGGAAATTTAGGCCTACTTTTGCGAAAAAAAGAGGTGTCTTTCGATTGTGAATGGGGCCCAGGTTCGTCCCCAATAACACTGATAACATTATACTAACCAGTAAGGATTTAGGATGGCTCTACAGGTTGGTCTTGTACACATGACTGGATCATACATGATGGGTGGGAGGTCTGGTCTTTCTTTTAAAGGAGTATACAGACAGCCAAGAGGTACCACCATTCTTGTTGCTTCCAGTCGACTAGATGGCCACACATTCCAGCTAAACCGCACCCCATCCCTGTCTTCGTTTTGTTGGATAAACTCCTGATAGGTTGCCATAGTTGCAGCGCTAAAAAGTAAAATGAGAACAAACTGCACAGGAAATTCAAGTAGGCATTCCAATTAGGAGGCAAGTTTTTCTCCTTTGTTTTCAATTGGATGATAAATTTTAAAGTGGACAACACTTCTTTCAGTTTTGATCAATTAAACATATATAGCCATATCATGTGACACTCATCAATGATCAAGAGCAATTTCTCCTTTCTAGCAATGTTTGAACAGATGACCAAATTATAAAATTCAAACCTCTGACAGCTGTTCCAAGCCTTTTAGACATGACATGTAAAGAATAGTTTGCCCATGATGACCAATTTCTCCTTTCCCCATTGATTCCAACTGTGTATTTATTATTTAAATAGTTTTTCAAACTTTCAAAGGACAAACTTTTCCGAGTTTTCCTGTAAATATTTTCCAAGCAGACAGTAAGATGAATATTATTCTCAGGTCAACAGATAAACATAATCCTTTACATTTATTATACAAAACACTTGTAGAAATAGTAATGAATTTGTTATATTAATCAGGCTGAATAACTGTTTCCTAGAAACTAAAGAGTCTGCCACTACTGTGAACCAATTTATTTTATTGAATCTATAACCCAAAAGTCTAACATATAAAGATAGAAATTCTCAATGCTGTATGGTGTATTTAGAATAAGCCTGTTATATCTTTGAATTGAATTCTTTGCAACTTGTGCAACATGCATAGAATAGATCAAAGTAAAATAGGACTCTCCCATGATGCTTACAAGTATCAAAATAATATTTTCATATCTTTATACCGTTCTTATAGCTATGAAAATAAAAATAATTTGTCCATTCTTTCTATAAAATTCATCGACGCTTATATTTTTCAATCACCGGGCTCAAGAATTTACGTACCACTGCATCTTTGCGCCCTGTCACAACGTATTTAACAATTTATTTGAATGCAAGATTTAAAACAACAACAATGCCATTTGGACTCACTGACTAGCTAGTACAGTAACTGACGAAAATATGTGTCCGATTATACGAATTGTCCGAATATATGAACAGTGCGACTGGTTTTTTTTATCTTCAGTTTTAGAAAGCAAAACATCTTAATACCTGTCTGATCCAACTGTAACCCTCATTGTTGTCTTAACCTATGTCAAGTCAAAAATAATATTCAGAATACGCGAAATCACAGTCGATAATGTTACGAGTGTCAGATAAAATGTTCCTTTTTGACAGCTGAAATGCCGGTATTATTTTGTTCATACATCGACTATATTGTGCTTTAAATGGACTTTTACTAATGACCGATTTCTTACCAGTACACCTTAGTATGGTGTATGAAACTCCACGTAAAACAGGCTATGTAAAATGTTGACAACTTTCCCTAAAACACGTCAGGTTAATCGGGGATTTCTGCCACGTACCGGAAGCCTTCCCATAATACAATAGTGACGTCATGAGAGCAGACGGGATATATAAAGTAACATTCGATTAGTCATTTTGTTACTCGAGTCAGAGACTACAATTTTTGTTAATCGAATAAACAAACCTTTTCAGTTCTTTTAAATATTATTGTTTTTGTCGAGCTATAAGAAAACTATGTTTAAATAACCGTCTGATTGCATGGTTTATGTTGAGAATGGAGGAGATGCACTTCAAATATTTAGAAACATGGAAATTTGAAAATGAACAGTTCGAATAGTATCAAGACGATCAAAATACTCGAAACAGTCTAGGGAATTCCCATAGACTTGTTCACGTTTTCATTTTATTATACAAACCAGTCTATTTTCTCTAATATTTTCGCCTGGACTTAAATTACATTGTTGACAAAGTTTCTTTAAACAAAAAGTAAACTAGATTTAGTTTTATTCTTCAGATGTGAATAATAAACTTTCTCAAATACCCTACACACAATCAGATTTGGTTCCTAACGAAATCATTTTCTAAATGTCTAATGGAGATTGTTAAAATATCCTTTTGGACAGCCGAGAATCAAATACAGTCGAATAAAATTGCTACTTTGGTATTTCTCCAAAATGAGCGAAAGAAGAAGAAACTGTGTCATTGCAGTTCATGCAGGTTTCCAAATTCATTCATTTTTAATGCTAGACCTTTAAATGTCATGCATTCAATCAAATTCTTTTTTGAGTCTGAACATGAAAACACCCACATCATGCTGAACAATTTGCTACTTTCAAAGTCGAAAGGAAGGATTGTCTTCATTCTTCTCTCTATCTCGTAACTTCACACACTATCCTGAGATGCTAAACTTCTTGTTTGTTTTTCACTTGTAATTTCTTAGGTTTGATTTCATGTAATTGATTTAGGCTCTCCTAAGTTTTCATTATCAGATTATTATCTCTGACTGTGTGCATTAGCCAACCCTTTCCAAGTCCAAATCATTTAAACATTAGCTTGCTCGGTTTATCCAGGGACCGTGTATATATTGTCCCTGGTTTATCATATTATTTATTTTGCAACCGGCTGCAACTTAACGGTCCCTAGATTCACTGCAAACCACCTCATACCAAAATCAACTTCACACTCACAGAAATCGAAGTATAATTTTATGTTATATATACTAAACATGTAATAAAGCAATAATAAGATTCATTAGTGTTTATTTGATCAATAGAAGGTAAAAAACACCTTATTCTTTCACCAGGGTGATCAAGATCTCACATTGTAGTTATATCTCTTTAACGATGTAGTGTGTGATTTTAAAGTACATGTATATATATATATGAAAGTTACTTGATTCAAATGCAAATGAATTTTTTTTTTTTTTTTAGTACAGTATTTAGCAGTTTTTCTTGAATCAGACCTTGAATGCTGGTTCCAAATCCGCTATGCTTACCAAGTTGGCCGTGACTAAGAGTAAGATGCAATAAGACCTTTTTTCTCGAAACTGTTCATTTTAAAGTTACATTGAGTGTATAACTGTGTTTCATCCAGGTGCAGGATATCATTCTAAAGACAAAGAAACTGAGTACAAATTAGCCTGCAATGTGGCATGTAAAAAGGTAAGTTAGTAAATCATATCATTTAGTCATTGGCAAAGGTTTGATTGATTTAATAAGAATGTATAAAAGGAAAAGGGTCACAGAAAGAAAAGGAGAGAGAGAGATTGATGTAGATTGATGGTAACCAACAAGAGAACAACATCAAATGTAAATTCCAAAACCTGTAAATTCAGAGGTCTTGATAAAGAGGTGAAAATAAGAGAAAATATCTCCCTTATTCAGAAAATAACCTCTTCTCACATTTAGACACATTTTGAAGCATCTGTATAGGAAGACTTTTGAAAACATTGGGACAAAAGAAGAAATGGCTCATGATGATCAATTTCTCCTTTTGACGTTTTTTTTTTAAAATTAAACCCTCTTTTAGAGAGATTTACATATTTTTGCATTCGTCCGCTTTAGGTTTATATGTGAGAAAGGCTTAATCCCTATAAGGAAGTTTCTCCAAAGAATTAAGCTCATTGAGACATTTCTTTGGTGTTACTACAATTTAGGGTTTGGAGGTCTAACGAATTGCAAGAAACATATCTTGATCTCTTTATGAGACAAACATATTTTCTATTGTATGTTATGTTTTAGGCCATGGTCAAAATGAAGAATGGAGGATCAGCTGTTGATTTAGTTACTGTCGCAATTCAAAGTTTGGAGGTAAAGAAACACTGCAAATTTATGCTACATTTTTTTCTATTTACCTTTGAGGATATTTTAATAATTATGATATATTTTGATAATTAAATGTATAGTGATGTTAAATTTGTCTGTATTATTCCACTGTTTTCAACAGTTTTCTGAGACATGGCAAGTTATTTGCTAAGCTTGCCACAGGAACAACATAGTTATGACCCCTTGAATAGATATTATTTATTTTTGTATATAATATTTTATATCAAAAGACCTTCTAAACACCCAAAAGGTCACATTTCATCCAATCTTTATGACCGTTCATTAGAACATTCTTCTCTCAAAATCGGCTCATTAGGTCAAATTTTAGAAAACCTCAAAACTGGGTCACATTGGGTCTAAAACTAGGTCACTAGGTTAACCTTTCGAAAAACCCTCCTGAATGCTCTAGACACCTTAATTTTTTAATGCAATTTTCACAAAAAGTCATAAGAATATTCATCTGAATCATATCTCATTCAAATTCAAAACTGGGGCATGTGGGGTTCAAAACTAGGTTAGTAAGTCAAACTTGAGAGAGACATTGTGGACACTGTAGAGATCTCATTTCTCATCCAATTTTCATAAGAAATCACTAGAACATTCTTCTGAATCAAATCTCGATCAAGTTGGATACTGGGTCAGGAATGGTCAAAAACTATGTCACAAGGTCAAACTTTAGATACCTATCACATGCTCTTGAAGTCACATTTTTTATCCAGTCTTCAATGAAACATTCATCTCTATCCAAATTTGGTCTTATGCAGTCAAAAGTTATGTCAATAGATTATATTTTAGAAAAACCTTGTGAGCACTTTGGAGGTATCCAACATTGTTCATAAATTTCAAAATATATTTTTTAGTAACAGGTATACTAAGCTAGTGAAAGCTTTCTTTTACAAATTCCCCTTTTGGCTGGGGGTTCAATGCATTACATTTAAATGTTTAGAAATATAATTTATCAATCAAAGCTCTTTGACTGAACTCATGATCTCGGTTTTCAACCATGGGCATAATGAATATACACACAATATGGGAAGTGGATCAGTTTTATTATTATCCCTTTCCAACCTACAACAAATCTGCAGCAGACAACTTAGAAAACATCTAGGCATAATTATGGAAAATCTCTATAAGAGAACATTTAACTCTTTCCCTCATATAGACGCTTTCTGACGCCTCTGCAGCAGACAGCTTTTTGAAAAGTGTCTATATGAGGGAAAGGGTTAAACAGCTAGCATGAATAACATTCATACTCTTGTATTCCAGCCAGAATTAGTTCAAAGTAATTTGTGAATTACATCACTAAAATGACACACTAGTTTTAGGTATTTTTTTTGTAAATGGCTGTATTGAGCCCAATTAGATGCAATGTATTTTTTTGCTTGTGTAGGATTGATCACATACATGTTTATATTGTAGATTTACTTTTCCGATCATTTAAGGACTCCATGACCACCAATGCAGGTGTGGGTTCCAATTTGAGTATCCATGGTACTGTTGAATGTGATGCCAGCATCATGGATGGACACTCACTGTTGTTTGGAGGGGTGGGCACATTGTCGAGTATGTATTCTACTTTACATGTAAATCAACCCCCTCAACTGTCTTGAGGTAAGAAGTGTTTGTGAAACACCAATACCTCTGGGCAGCAACAAAGTTTTTTGTTGTTTTTAGCTCACCAGAGCACAAAGTGAGTTTTTGTCTGTCGTCAACTTTTGCCTCGTTAACACCCTACAAGCTATATTTTGTATCCTATCTTCATACAAGTTAATCAGAACATTCCTCTCCATCAAATCGTGGACAAGTTTGAAACTGCGCCATATGAGGTTAAAAACTAGGTCAATAGATAAAATTGAAGGGAAATCTTGTTAACACCCTAGAGGCTGCAACTTTTGCTTCAGCAGCTTGACGTTTTGTCAGAATGTTTGTCTTAATTATATCTAGGTCAAGTTCGAATATTGGTCATATTGGGTCAAAACTAGGTCACAAGGTCAAATTGAAGGAAAATCTTGTTAACACCTAATGCCCCTGTTTTTGCTTCAGCAGCTTGAAATTTTATCTTAATGATATTTAGGTCAAGTTTGAATGTGGGTCATATTGGGTCAAAAACTAGGTCACTAGGTCAAATGAAGGTAAATTTTGTAAACAATCTAGAAGCAGCATTTTTTGCTTAAGCAGCTTGAAATTTAGTCAGAATGTTTGTCTTAATGATATCTAGGTCAATTTCGAATATGGGTCATATTGACTCATAACGTAGGTCACTAGGCCAAATCTTTTCAACAACCTGAGTGACCCAGGGGCCTCTTGTTTTGATTTAAAATATCTTAATGTTTTTTTATAGTGTTTATAATTGTTCATATGTCACACACTACTATTATATAAAGGACCTTAATGAATTATCAGAGTTATTAATCTTTATTACATACCTATCCAAATTTTGCATTGAAATTTAAGTGACATAAAATCAATATCAATTTTTAAAAAAATGATAACTAACACTGTGACGATAACACTTTTAGTTTTTTTATATCATCACTAGTGATGATATCATTTTTGCCGGAACTACTTTTTTTAGATTTGGAACATCTTTGGAATTTAAAGTGGGTTTAATACTAGGAATTTAAAAAAACCTGAGACCGAATACTAGGAAAATGACGTCACGTCAGCGGTTTTGACGTCATAACGCTAGTCATTTGGCGCCAAATAGAAGCAGCAGTATTTGGTTACGTAACATTCATACGCCTAAGGCCAAGTCATTTTTTTTTTATATGTTTCTTTAAAATAAAGGGGAGATTTATTCCAGATATATAATAAATAGAATAACTAACTGCATGTTTTTGATATCGAATTTATGTCACTCGGGAACAAAGGGGTAATTTGGTGTAAAATCACTCAACCTATGGTTTTGTGATTTTAACCAAATTACCCCTTTTTTCCCTTGTGACATAAATTCTATATCAAAAACATGCAGTTAGTTATTCTCTATTTATTGGCAATGAACTATAAATAAATTTATTGATAAGAATATTGACACCCGCTTGCAGTGCTCTTGAAGATCAAGTTACATTGTTTCTGACTTCCACTCAAGTTATTTGCTTATAATATCTGCATGGTGTTAATTGCTCTTTCCTTCTTTAAAACTATTTGCCCGAAAAAAAGTTTTAGAATTTTTTGCTTTGAAACCATATGATGCAGCTAGAAAACAGAATGTTTAAGTTTTATGCAAAACTGAAAACTTTTGTATGGAAAGGAGAAATTTTTGACTGTATATAATGGAAAGGGATAAATGCATTATATCTGCTTTCTGGGACTTAATCTTTTCAAGTGTAAAGGAATAAATTTAAACATTTGAGTTTTATTTTCAATTCAGATATTCAGAACCCTATAAAAGTTGCTCAGAAATTGCTGGAAGAACAAAAGCATGGAACTCTGTCTCTAGGAAGAATTCCGCCATGGTAGGTTGTCACAACAACAGAAAGTTTTCCAACAGCTTTTGTTTTCTTACGTTGTCAACAATAAACAACCAATAGACCTTTTCCACAATCAAAAGATTTGGAGGAAGACATGTACATGTAATTTTAATACAAAACTGATAACCGTGTGCTCAAATTTTTACTTTATTCACAATGTTTTCAACATTTTGTTATTTTTCCCCTTGAAACCTAGATGTCAATACATTATTCTGATATTATTCCAATGTAGATATTTTAGGAAATTAGTAATCATAAGAAAATGTTTTATCTTGTAGTATGATGGTGGGTGAGGGAGCAGTCACTTGGGCTAAAGAACATGGAATAGAACCAGTTCCATCTGACAAGATGAAAACAGGTTAGTTCATTATTAACATTTTACCTGAGTGATGAGACTTTTTACAGAGGTCTATATAATCCTTTCCCACATACAACAGATCTGCAGCAGACGACTTTGAAAACTTACTTGAAAAAAAATTTGAAACTCCCTTCAAATGAAAGTACAATAATTGAATAGAGTTGAAAACATGGTGACAAAAGAAGAAAATGCTAATTTTAAGAAATTTCTTCTTTTGTTGCCATGCAGAGGCATCAGAAAGTGTCTATATGAGGTCTAGATAATGTGTGTTTTCATGGTCTGAAGTCCTAATATGATCTATAAACGCTATGTTGGTGGTTCTCAAATAATTCATCTCAACGAGACGATCTTTTGGAGTAGGATGGGACTTCCTTTTATCGGTGTACTTAATTTTTGTTTGAAAAAAAAATAAAATAAAGCAAACTTAACTGTAAATTATATCCAGTGTCACTAGTTCCTTTATATGTCCTTGTTAATTAACTTACACAAAATAATCATTCACTTCTGTGCAAAGTTCCAAAAATCAAGTCCATCCGCAGCCATTTTGAAATAGATATTGAAGGGATGCAATCACTCACCGGTGTAATTACAAAAAGCATTAGTATGGTGATCTTGTTGTATCATTACAAGATTTTGAGATTTAATGTGAAAATGATTATCCTATAAAACATTTGTCACTAAAACAATTATATTAAATTGAAATTGTTAATTTATTAGTCAATCCAGGGGTTGTGAGTTTGAATCCCGGCTCGGCCAACTTTCTTTCCGACGTTTGACAAAAGTCATTGCGACATGCGTCATTCGTCTTCCACCAATGGGCTAAGTCTATGTGGAAAAGCAGCCAGTTGCTTGGGAAGATTGTTGTGTGGAGTACTGGTGTGTGAAAGCCAGGAAACATATGAATAGGTGAACTGGCCGCCGTGATATGACGTTAAAAACGGCGTTAAACCCAATTCAATCAATCAATTAATTCATTAACTGTTCCAAACTTATTTACATGATATTTTCAAAATCAATTTGTTAAATTTTCTTATTGGCACAATTTAATCATATTTTCCAAAAATGACCCATTTCTTTGTTATTTTTTAGTCCTTATAATAACATCCTTAATTTGTGTACCACAGTATATGATTTAGAAGTTTAAAATTTGCAAATTTTAAAATTTACAACCACCACAAACATACAGGCCAAATGAACAAAAAAACAGTTTTGGTCCTTAATTTCTTTCATGTTTCCTATAGTCAAGAAAACTTCTCGGAATGTAATCATGAGACTTAAAATTCCTATGATCTCATAAGCAGTTAATAGAAAACATGTTCAAATGTGAAAGAGAAAAAATAGACAACAGGTTTTCTACTAAAAAAATGACGATTTTGTTGGTGAGGGGTCAGGGCATGTAGGATTTTCTTTTTTATTATGGGTAACAATCATGATGTGTCGTAGTTTCTGCAAATTTAATTATTTGAAAAAATAAATTGTAGCATTTGAAAGTCAGAATAACGTGGTTTCCTGATATATTCATAAGACATCTGGTTGTGCGCGCGCAACAAAGAAAAGACCGGTTTCGTGTTTACCTTGGTATTCGTGATAACACGATATTCGTAGAACTTACTATACCACAGCATAGGGTTTTTTAATGGTTGTTTTTTTCTTTAAATTTCATGAAATTAAAAGCAGATGATATTAATGGAAGGGCAGAATAAGTATTAATCTTGTTGAACACTATTTGTTGTATTTTCATCTTGGGGAAAACATTTTTTTGTTAAATTTCAGATACATCTATCAAAACATATGAAAACCACAAAAGGCGGCTTGAAGTGTTTGAAGAGAGAAAGCAAAAGAAAAGGAAAAAATACCTGCAGGTTTGATAAAAAAAGAAACATCTCTGTTGCATACATCTTTAGAAAACAAAGATATTTGTGCTGATTTAAGATTGTTTTCTAAACCCCATATCTGAAACAGATGACTTTCGACACTCGATCTTACAGACGACATTTGAAATTAATGTTGGACAAGGAGAAATTGCTCTCCTTTTGCCAAAATGTTTTATTTATATCACAATCGAACTTCAGATGAACTTTTCCCTTTATAGATGTTTTTAAAGCAGACAATTATAAAAATACCATATTAGGGAAAGAGTTATCGAAAAGATATATTGTTCTATGTATTGATACACAGGATGGGATGATTGATTTAACCCTTTCCCACTTGTAGACTCATTCTGAAGCATCTGCAGCAGACGACTTTTGAAAACATTGTGGCAAAAGGAGAAATTGCTCAAAATGAGCAATTTCTTCATTTGCCACAATGTTTTCAACTTTTTTTATTAATTATACACTCATTTATAGGGATTTTCTATATTTTTGTCCACATGTTCTCAAAGTCGTCTGCTGCAGATTTGTTGTATGTCGGAAATGGTTTAGCTCTATTTAGCTCATTGGAGGGAGTCATAATTGATTGTGCTCGTCACAATGACTTCTGTCATTGATAGAAGGAATGAATGACTTCACCGATATTTGAGCACACGGCCCCTGGATCAATAACGCTGGTTGTTACTTACTGAGCTGTAGTAATTCTATAAGATGATTGTTCAATACTTTTCAGGTTGAAAATAGCATAAACGAAAAAGGGATTCAGGATACTGTAGGGGCTGTGTGTATTGATACACAGGGCAACATGGCCGCTGGAGCATCCAGTGGGGGAATATCATTAAAACAGATTGGTAGACTTGGACCAGTAAGTTTACACTTAGTTCAACCCTTTCACTGACAACCTTAACGCCTCAAAAGCTGACCAATTTGAAAAAAGTGTGGAGAAAAAAGAGAAATTGCCCATAATGTCATAATGTGGGACCACCAATTGTCCATTCTCTAACTCAAGTAAAAAAAAAATGTGAAAGTTTTGCATAATTGTTTGTAAAGTGGTAATTATGTCTCCCCCTGTATACAGGGGAGATATATTGTTTTTGTCCTGGGCGTCTGTCTGTCCTTCTGTCTGTCTGTCCGAAATCGTGTCCGCTCCATATCTCCAAGACGGCTTGAAGGATTTTCATGAAACTTGGCTCACATGTTCACCTCATCAAGGCGACGTGCAGAACCCGCGTCTCGACAATATAGGGTCAAGGTCAAGGTCACGCTTGAAGGTCAAAGGTTTGAGGCTTTATTTCGTGTCCGCTCCATATCTCCCAGACGGCTTGAAGGATTTTCATGAAACTTGGGTCACATGTTCACCTTATCAAGGCGACGTGCAGAACCCGCGTCTCGACAATATAGGGTCAAGGTCACACTTGAAGGTCAAAGGTTTGAGGCTTTATTTCGTGTCCGCTCCATATCTCCGAGACGGCTTGAAGGATTTTCATGAAACTTGGGTCACATGTTCACCTCATCAAGGCGACGTGCAGAACCTGCGTCTCGACAATATAGGGTCAAGGTCAAGGTCACGCTTGAATGTCAAAGGTTTGAGGCTTTATTTCGTGTCCGCTCCATATCTCCCAGACGGCTTGAAGGATTTTCATGAAACTTGGGTCACATGTTTACCTCATCAAGGCGACGTGCAGAACCCGCGTCTCGACAATATAGGGTCAATGTCAAGGTCACGCTTGAAGGTCAAAGGTTTGAGGCTTTATTTCGTGTCCGCTCCATATCTGTCCCAAATTTATAGGTTGGAATGTTTTGAGAGATTTTGACAGATATTTGAGGGGAGACATCTGTTTTTTGCAAAAACAATTCTAGTTATTTAAGAATTTTGACAAAATGTGACATTTTTTATGAATGTAAGGGATTTCTTTTAAACTGTTGCAGTTTAAGAAAGTGAGATGCTCAAATAGCTAACATAACATTAAATTGTTACATAAATGGGAGGATTATAAAATAAATGAGCAATAATTGACTTATGAAATGTTTGCTGTGTTTGCTGTGTTTTCAACCATCCAACTTCAGTTGATTCAAGATTTCCTGTATCATCTTCATTCTAAAACCCCCTTTCCCTCTTGCAGACATATTTTGAGACATCTGCAGCAGACTACTTTATATAATATTGGCAAAAGGAGAAAATACCCATAATGAGCAATTTCTCATTTTAATAGAGATAATGTTTTCAATTCTATTCAATAATTAAACTTTCATTTACAGAGATTTAACTTTTACAGATTTGTTGTCTGTTGGAAAGGAAAAGGGATTATATTTGGATTACCCAAATGTCATGTCATTAACACAGACAGTCAGGTCTGTAATTTGAGAACTGTGTACATGTATACTCAGAAACAGTCTATCTTCATTTAAATCAAACCTATACTTTCCTGATTGTATGATGTATTTTAATGAGATAGAATGTTGTCATATTTAATTGATAACAATTAAGTCAACCAGCTGTCAGTGCTTCCAATGCTTTGACTTCTTCTTCTGCAGGCAGCTTTATACGGTGCTGGCTGTTGGGCATACAACTGGAAAAGTGAAACTAAACCAGGAGTTGCTGTAGCTACATCAGGTAACTGTTGTTGCGTGTATGTTTAACCCTTTCCCCCATGCAGACACATCTTCAGCAGATGAATTCTAAAAACAGTCTGGCAAAAAGTGCCACTTGGCAGAGATTTTCCATATTTTTTGCTTGTATATCATCAAAATTGTTTGCCATAGATTTATGAGGGAAAGGGTTAATCAGGTTTTCATTAAATTTTATATCTGCTTTTAAGAAGGGTGGCATTATGCTGACAGACAGGTGGTGAGGTCGTTTGGTATGCACCTTGGCAGGCTTCAAAGTTTTGTTTGTGCTCTAGATATATATAGGAAGTTAACAGGAAGTCGTTTGGGACAAGTTCACTGTCACTTAAAAAACAATTAAACTGTGTTATGGTCACTTATGGTCACTGTTTGTATCTGGTTGTGTGGCTATCCCATGTTTATTGTTTAACATTTTTCCCTATTGCAGACAGAATACGCAATTCCTCTTTCCCTGCAATGTTTCTTCTTTGTAAATCTCTTTTCTATATTTTGAGATGTTTTCAAAGCATGTCATGGTAAATTATTAATCACTTAAATTACAATTTTGAATTATTTTAACCCTTTCCCACATAGACGCTTTCAGACGCCTCTGCAGCAGACGACTTTTGAAAACATTTGCCAAAATATTTTCAACTCGATTTAATAATTAAACTGTCATTAATGGAGATTTTTCATATTTTTGAAAAGATGTTTTCAAAGTTGCCTGCTACAGATTTGTTGTATATGGGAAAGGGTTTTTAATAAAAGTAGATTTAAGATTAAGAGACCTACATATAACTTCGGACTTAACCTTTTCCACCATACAACAAATCTGCAGCAGAAGACTTTAAAATCATTTAGACAAAAACATAAAAATCTCTATAAAAAAAGAGTTTAACCATTAAATAGGATTGAAAAAATTGAAGGTGAAATTGATTGTTTTGAGCAATTTCTCCTTTTTTTCACGATGTTTCTCTGTTGGCCTCATATATCTCATATTTGATAATTTAACCCTTTTCCCCATAAACCATATCTGCAGTAAATATCTTTGAAAAATTAGACAAAACTATGCAAATCAAATCCCTATAAATGAAAACATAAAATGAATAGATTTGAAAACAATGTGGATAAAAAAGAGAAATTGCTTACAATGGGCAAATTCTGCTTTTACCACAATGCTTTTAAAAGTCATCCATTGCAGACGAGCCAAAATGCAACTGCATGTGTTAAACGGTTTTATGAACAGATTTCATGTTGTGCCTACAGGTACTGGTGAACATGTCATTAAAACACTACTAGCAAAGACATGTGGAGAGACTTTACAGAGCCTTAGCTGTCCATTACAAGGGGTTCAAGCAACTATGAAAGAAAACTTTCTAGGCAGGTAACATTAGTGACATTCGCCTTTTATGTAATATACAATTTTAATATTTCTAAAGGTAGGGTGCCAAGTTCTTTAATTTGTATTATCCCCTTGCGATGAGGGGATATAGGGATCATATGTTTCCCAATTACGTCATTGCTCTAGCAACTTCATTTCTTAGCCGATTTTTATGAAACTTCACACACATGTTCATAAGTATTGTCTCTTGAACAAGTTCACATTTCCCTCACCTAGGTCACAGTGATTATAATATGTCTGAAATGATGTCATTGCTTAATACACAGGTTCATTTACAAGCGAGTTTCACTGAAGGTCAAAGGTCAAGGTCACAGTGACTATTATATGTCTGTACGAAACTGAATCATTGCTCTACCACTTAAATTTGTCATGTGTGGAATTCTTTCGTACTTCATACATTGATTCAGTACCAAGAGAGCTTGAACAGGTTCACTGAAGTAGGTCAAAGGTCAAGGTCACAGCAACTATAATACTTCTGAACAAAATGACCCTGTGAGGGGATTTGTATTCTGCGATGCTCTTGTTAACCCTTTGACTGCTTGTACCAATTTTGTGAAGCCGCTGCCACCTAAATGAGCCAGGGCAGTCAGTGCATCCAACCCATCCCACCAGGATCTACACTTTTGTCTGCCCAACCTCAACAGTTTTATCTTGACTGAAGTTGACATTGCCATAGGATAGACTATTAACTCTTCCAAATACAAAGCAGGACAAGGCAATTTTATTAATTTAGCATTGAAAGGGTGAACCATCTCAAAACATATGTAAGCTATTATGCGAGTATCATACCTAGATTCGTATTCATTTTGATGTTTCATGCCATGGCAGGGAAATTCTATATAGTATATAAGGGTTTTTTAGCTCCACTGGCTGAAAGCCAGTCGAGCTTATGTCATGGCGAATTGTCTGTCGTGCGTGTGTGCGTGCGTTAACTTTTTCCTTTAAACAACTTCTTCTCCCTAACCACTTGGCCAATTTTGTTGAAACTTCTTAGGAAGCATCCTCTACATGTCCTCTCTTAATTTCCTTCAATTTTTTTTGATCCATCAATAATTCTGGTTTCCATGGCAACCAAAAGAAAAAAATAGTGAAAACTTAAAAAATCGTCTTTTCCAGGCCGATTTTCAAATAATTTTGTAGAAATGTTTCTTGAGTGACCCTTTATTAGATTCCTTCAAGAAATGTTGATTGGTTGAAAAACATGGCCGCCAGGCGGCGGGGCTATTTTGCCTTATAAATATAGCTATAGTGAAAACTTAAAAAATCTTCTTCTCCGAAAGTGTTCAGCCGATTTTCAAATAATTTTGTAGAAATGTTCCTTTGGTGACCCTCTATCAGATTCCTTCAAGCCATGTTGATTGGTAAAAAACATGGCCGCCAGGCGGCGGGGCTATTTTGCCTTATAAATATAGCTATAGTGAAAACTTAAAAAATCTTCTTCTCCGAAAGTGTTCAGCCGATTTTCAAATAATTTTGTAGAAATGTTCCTTTGGTGACCCTCTATCAGATTCCTTCAAGCCATGTTGATTGGTAAAAAACATGGCCGCCAGGGGGTGGGGCTATTTTGCCTTATATTTATATGGCTTTAGTGAAAACTTAAAATATCCTCTCCTCCGAAAGTGTCAGGCCGATTTTCAAATAATTTTGCAGAAACATTCCTTGGGTGACACTCTACAAGATTCCTTTAAGCCATGGTGGTTGGTAAAAAACATGGCCACCAGGGGGCAGGGCTGTTTGGAGATCTGATTTTTGCCTTATGGCCGTGGAGCGATACTAGCCCTCTTGGGCCTCTTGTTCCATCATAATTTCACTTAGTGGCATATTGAGCTAATTCTTGTTTTGCCACTATGTTTTTAAGTCTTCTGTTGCATATGTATCAAAATGTATCTGTAAATGGGAGAGGATTAAGCACTAATGTTTGCAACCATCTAGACAAAACATGGAAATTCTTTATAAAAAGTAAATATATATTGAATAGAGTTGAAAACATTGTGGCAAAAGGAGAAATTGGTCATCATGAGTAATTTCTCCTTTTGCCATGATGTTTTCAAAAGTTGTCCTATGAATATTTGTCAAAATGTGTCTGGAAAAGTTTACCCACTGCAACCATTACTCAAACTAAATGTGTGGGATGATCCCAAAAGTTTAGCATGTTTAGATGAATTCTAGTGTTTTAATATTTCCATTTTCAGATTCTGATTTTTTGGACCAATCCCAGGAGAGGTATGGAGGAGTTCTTGCTTTAAAACATGATCATTTGGATACAGACAATGAAACCAGTAAGTCAGCGATTGTACCAGAAACTGACCTATTATGACTGTACAGTACTGTCATAGCACTTTCTGTGAAAGGGTCTATCAGCTATCAGCAATCAACTTCTATCTTTTTCAAACATGCTGACACACTTTGAAGTCTATTCAGTAGACATTATTAAAAACACATTTACTAATTTTCAGTTTTGCCACAATGTTTTCAATTGTAAATGATTATTGAACTTTCATAATTTGAGATTTTCTATATTTTTACTTGAATGTTTTTAAAAGAAGATTTCTTAATATGTGCCAAGCCACCAAAAAGACACTCTTTAAAGTATTTATATAAGATTTATGAAAATCAGATGGGAATTTTATACCAACTTGTTGAGGTCCATATCTCATATTACACTATATAGAAACACAAGGACTTCACACTACACTTTACACTTTTTTTTTTTTAATATTTGATTTTTTTTTTACAGTTGAGTTAATATGGGGACATACCACTGACAGTATGTGTGTGGGGTATATGACATCCCAGGGAAAACCAAAGGTATAACATACTATTTCCTTAATCCTTTCCCACTTGCAGATGCATTTTCATGCATTTACAGCAGAGACGAATTTATGAAAAGATTGGCAAACAGAGAAATTTCTCATAATGAGCCACAGTGCTTTAAACTTCAATATTAACTATTTCTTTTTTTTCTTCATATTTTTGCATAGATGTTTTCGAAGTTGTCTGCTGCAGATTTGTTGTATGTGGGAAAAGGTTAATATTGTACAGATTAGGTACTCAATCAGCCACAATTCCACTATTTTGAGAAATAATCTTTTTGAATAGCTATATTACACCATTTGTTGTGTGGCTTTGCCTACGCAGGAGGGCACATTTGATTCACTTCTCCATCTGTCTATCATGCTTTTGCAGTCTTGTTCCATTGAACAGTCTTTTCCAATTTCCTTTACAACAAGTATTTTTGAAAGATTTTTAAAACAAAAATACATCAACTCCTACTGGCCTAAATGTCATCATATTGTTATTGTCCCATGACCTGCTGTTTACAACTCTTTATCAGAAAACTGTATGAAACATAGTCAGGCATCAAAACTTTAACCCTTTCCCTCATACGACAATTCTGCAGCAGACGACTTTAAACATAAATCTCTAATTGAATGGATAACCTATGACTAAAAGTAGAAAACATTGTGTCAAAAGGAGAAATTGCTTGTTTTGATTAATTTCTTCTTTTGTCACTATGTTTTCAAAAAGCCGTCTGCTGCAGAGGGGTCAGGAAGCGTCTATATGAGGGAAAGGGTTAAATCTCTGAAAACGTTCACATTGCTAACAAAATTAACTCTAATATGCTCCAAAGAAGACTTCTGATTGGTCAGTTATGAGCATGAATTTCCTTCTGACCAATCAGATAAGTAAGCACACATTCTGAGCAAAGAGTGGATAGTTTTGAATCCAAAATTCAGACATTGTTCAACATGTAATGTCTTGTCATTTTCCACAATGTACTCAACCCGTTCCCACATATAATGAAGCTGCAGCAAACGTCATGTATATTTTTAAATCCTCTTAGAATGAAAGTATAATTATTGAAAAGAGTAGAAAATAATGTGACAAATGGAGAAATTGCTCATTATGAGCAGTTTCTCCATTTGCCACAATGTTTTCAAAACCTGTCTGCAGCAGAGGCGTCAAAAAGCTTCTGCATGTGGGAAAGGGTTAATTGTCATTGTGAAGAAGGTGATCAGTAACATGTTATGACTGGTGGGTGAAAGCCAGGTAAAAACATGGTTATGCCAACTGGTTGTTTTGCTATAACTGTAAAACTGTTGACAATGTTGTTAAAACTTGAATAAATTAATGTTATGCTTTCATTTCAGACTGTAATTTCACGACTTGCAGAAAATGGAAATGCAGGGCATACCTATCTTTTCCAGGGCCATCAATTTAATGTTTGACATTGCATTAGATATAAATACATTTTCTATTTAAGTGTTACAAACTGATAAAAACGAGTAACTGATGAAAAAGAAAAACAGGACTTGGTTTACTTCTTTCCAGTCATCAATTCAGTGTAGGATATTCCATTCGACATAAAAAACGTGTCTTTTCCTTGATGACGTTATATATTTAAAGTAGTTCACTTTGAAAGCATCTGATGATATTTCCGGAGAATTTTAAAAGATATAAATATAAGTAGATCAAGGTAGAAAAGGAGGAAAGGTTTGTTTTGAGCAAAGTCTAATTTTCCCACAATGTTTTCAAAAATGGTCTGCTACAAAGGAATCCAATATTGATTGTATCGTTGTTACCATGATATGCCTATTTTTTTTTTTCATTTCAAAAAGAAAATGTCTGATAAAATCAAAGGGAAACCTGGATAGGCAAAAGAAGATCTATTCGTTTGAGACAAAGTATATGTAAAGTCTTTAAAAAGCTTGTTTTCCAATCCAAAATTGATTCATGTGTAATGTAGATGTACCTATACGACTATATTGTAAATGAAAATTTAATAAAATATTGTTTAAACTAAAGTATATGTTAAACAACTGTGGTGAAATAAAAATGATCAAATCATTAGCAATATGTCCTTTTTCAAGTTTTCAAAATGCGTGTGCTGCAGATATGTTAGAATTCATATGTTTTAGAAAAATTGTTTAAAGACATTTAATTTGAATTATTGCTTAATTTATGTAATTGTTAATGAGCCAAATGTGTGCTATGTACATAGGTAACAGGGCGGACTAGCAGAGACCACATTTGAAATAATGGCATGAAAAAGAGAATATCTGTGAAACTGGTGCTCTAGTTATTTTCTTATTCTTTGAGAATCGTCTTCTCGTTGTATTGATAAAGGATACTTTAAACTATTTACCTGATGTTACCGGGAACAAAGATACCTACGTTCCTGATAGGGATAGTAGAAAATGTTTTAGAAAAAGTATGCAACATCTGCAAAAGTAAGAATGTGAAATTTGACCCTTGAAACGATTTTTGGAAAATTAGTTGATTTTAGCAATTTCTTCTTTTCCCAAAATGTTTTCAAAAAGTATGTACTGCAAAGACATCAAATGTAATCTCTATTAGGGAAAGTTTAAAAGCATTCCATAAAATTACCGTACCCTACAAGTAAAGTATGAAAGTGGACTGTTAACGTTGGGATGAAACCGATTATTCTCGAAATAAAAGCATTAAAACTGTTTTTCAACTTCAACTTCTCTTTAATGTGGTTTGTCGTTAAAATCCACAAACAGTCATTTACTAACGAGGGCGAATACCGTGCATACGCGAAGAGTGAATGTGTTCAGAAAAAAAATAAAAGGCCAATGTTTTAAAAGTCAACATGTATATTCACTGTACACCCATCACCCGCTTCCTAGAATGCTACTGCTGCTGGCACCTGTTGGAGAGCTGATTTGAACGCCTACAGACTGGATGCTGAAACGGATGATTCTGGTAGGCCGGGAAGAAGGAACGCTGGTATATATTGAAGCGCCACTGGGACGGGATGAACTTCATTGTGTGACCTAAGTCTTGTGGTCCTCATCAGTGCTTTCGTTGGGTGGTACGTCACTGGTATGGCTACTAGGACATTGATCGTTTTGTACAAGAGGGTGACATCGGCATTCACTCTGCGTTTGTACAATGGGTTCCCTTTAAGGTTGTTGATCATAATGGTAACACTGTCGGCTTATTGTGGTTACACGGTTATTATAGACGAAGCGTGTAGAATTGCGTTGTACTTGTTCAAGTTGTTTTGTCTGGATTTTCTTGTTTGGGTTCCATACCGGCGATGCTATTTTCGAGTATTGGACAGACTAGGCTTATTATGTATGCTCTTTTTTTTTATCTTCTGCGGGCAGTATTTTGAGATTTCGTTGGTTGTAAGAATCCTAGTACACTAGATGCTTTTTTGGAGATAGTGTTTATGTGTAAGTTGAATTTCATATGTTGGATACTTTTATACATCAACGTCATTTGGTCGCATAAGGTTTTATAGGAGACGTAACGAACGGTACGCAAATAGCTGTATAGTTGAGCATAACCGCTTCGGCGGAGGCACTGTAATGGTTTTTTTACGTCTCAATAAACCATTGATTTAAATGACAGTTAGTAAAGTATCGACAGGATCAGCCTAATCATGCCGGACAGACACTTTTCGCCACATGTGGATTTTCTGTTTCAGGAATCATAACTATATACCTCTATCCCCCCAAGACGGACTGTGTCGGCCCGGATTAGCCTGCGCAGGCTGATCTGGATCGATACATTACGCAGCGACCATAATGTTGATTTTCTCGTGGGACGGCTCGCTTATCTATCTTTCAGACGAAAAGGTATGACGACCCACCTGAATGTTCTGGTATTCGAAGGGGCGCCGATACACATGACGTGATACACATGACGTGATACACATGACGTGATACACATGACGTGATACACATGACGTGGTATTTATAAATTCAAGTGTTCCGTAAATATATGAGCTGAATAGTTTATGATCCTTAAAATGAGCCCGATCATCGGTAAAGGTACAAGTTGCCATTTCCGAACAATGTAGGTTCAGATCATTTTGTGCACCTGTTCAATCTTTTCAGAATCTTCTAACATGTTATGTGTGAACAATGTAGATCTTAATCAGACAGTACAGGTTCACAGGCTGATCTTGAAGCCAATTTGTACCCTTTTGCCGTGTGCGGGCTCAAATAATGTTATACTTACTGATTGAAAACGTACACTATAAATCTGCCATGTATAGTACTGTAATGCGTACTAAATCCATATTCCAAAATACAACAAATCTGCAGACGACTTTGGAAACCAATTTAAATGAGTTTTTAAATAAAATTGAAAACATTGAGGGACAAGCAGTACATTCTCATTATGAGCAACTTCTCCTTTTGCAACAATGTTTTCAAAAGTCATCTTCTAGCTTGCAGCTGCGTCAAAATACGTGAGTCGGAAAGTGTTCAACTCATGGCAGGTTACGGGTTTGAAGTTATCCGTGCTAAATATTAACCTTAACCCCGCTGTATTTATGCATCTGGAACATTATCACCGCCCTTGATTTTTGACAAATTATTGCATATCTATTGAATAAAATTTGCCTAGAATTGATAGTTGAAAAGCAAACATTGTACAGTCCATTGTTGTTTAAAGTTATGACACAGCGGTATAAGCGTTACGTTATGAAATATGCATCCTCGATTCCGACATTCACCATATTTACAGTTGTTAACGGTCCTATGTATGCTTCAAACGAAAGAAAATAAATAGTCACCCCATTTTCAGTTAGTTGAATTTTCATAAACAAAAGTGATTCATTGGCACTTTATTTTCATAACCAAATAGATTCACCGGTGGTTACTTCTTACGTAAGTTTATTACATTTTGAGCAAATTCTCCTTTTACCACAATGATTTCAAAAGTCGCCTACTGCAGAAGTATCAGAAAGCGTTAATGTCATCTTTTCTGTTCGATTTTTACTTAGCGTACGGCGAAAAGGGTCTTGTCGACTCGATCGCACAATAATTCTTACATTTGCTTCGGAAAATTATCAATTGAAGTCCTTAATCATTTTGCGAATAGATGAGAAATCCTTGAACTTTCAGTTAACCAAATACAAAAGTATATCACCCTGCATTGTGGTTACTGATTACAATAGAAGGTCAAATGATAAGACTGTTTTAATTGTAAGGGGCCATACTTGTGCATTATTTATTTGGCTTTTGTTTGCATGAAAGAAGGGAGAAGGTAAACTGAAGGTCAATGGCAATATTCAAACAGAACAATACCAAACCAACAAGCGTATTTCAATATCAAAGTACACATTTATACCTGTAGGCAGTGTATATAGTTTAACGTTATACAGTTTTAACGTGTTAACTGTACAAAATGGTCTGTGTTACAGCAATTATATTTCTCTGTATATTTACCAAAGTGACTAATGGAGACTCTCCAACAGTATCGACTCCGGTGGGCAAGATTGTGGGGACCACGGAAGATGTGCAATTAAATGGAGTTACACATACAATTAAGAAGTTTCTTGGAATACGATTTGGGAAATCAACAGCTGGAACTAACAGATTTAAGAAACCCGTTCCTGCGGCGCCATTTTCTACGTCATATCAAGCTACTGGGTTTCGCGCTAATTGTCCACAGTTGCGGGTACAAGAAGAGATAGTCCCTGAGAACCAGTCTGAAGATTGCCTATTTTTGAACATTTACACACCGAATACTGGCTCAGATCATGCCGTTATGGTCTGGATCTATGGAGGCGGATTTAATGTTGGATCATCCGACATTTACCATGGTCATAACCTCATTCCATTCGGTGACGTCATTTTAGTCGTCATCAACTACCGGGTGGGGTTCTTTGGATTTTACACTACCGGTGATGATAAAGCACCCGGAAATATGGGATTTTGGGATCAGCAGTTGGCCCTTAAATGGGTCCATGCAAATATCAAGGCTTTTGGAGGAGATAATACACGAGTAACCGTGTTTGGTGAATCGGCCGGAGCTGTAAGTGCAATTTATCAGGCATTGTATCCACCAAACAAAGGTTACATCCAACGCGCGATCTCTGAGAGTGGCTCTCCAAGTCTAATGACGGATTTTACGCATTATCCACTGCAAATGGCTAAAGACTTTGCAAAGAAAGTGAATTGTGATACGGACGACACGGCTGTTATTGTAGAATGCCTAAGACAGAAATCCCAAAATGAACTCATGACAACAATATCAGCTACGTATTCCTTCTTCTTTCCTGTCGTTGATCACGACTTCGTGACGATACATCCGTCGTATTTTCCAGTTCTCGCGAGAGCTAACCAATCACTACCGGAAGTGGAATTCTTCCGGACCATTGACGTCATCAATGGTTTCAATAAATACGAAGGCGGGATATACCTGTATTATATACCAATTGGTGACCCGGAAACGTTCGTCCCAACTAAGGAAATATTGTCGGAGGCCGTGCTATCACTATTTGCGTTTATAAATAAACCTAGCATACCCGATACAGTACGGGACATAGTGATAGCGGAGTACACCGATTGGACTAATCCGGATGACCCAGTTCTACAAAGAAAACGTTTCCTTGACCTTGCTGGAGACATCACGTTTGCTTCAACTGACATGCAGTACAATCGTCTCCATGCCAACACAACTGACCAATCAGTGAATACTTACGTTTATAACTTTATACCTGTCCCTTCCACAAGAACGCTTCGGGCGCCATCTTGGATGGATGGTGCCAACCATGGTGAAGAAATGGGATACATCTTTGGTCTGGACAAACGACTGAACGGGAGTTCCGCAGCCCTGGGAACTCGAACTTCAGACTGAGATGATGACATACTGGACCAATTTTGCCAAAACTGGGTGTGTACTGAAGATTATTTAAGACATGACGCATTAACCCCCCTTATCCATATACAACAAATCTGTAGCAGATGTCTTTAACTATGAACCAACATCTCTAAGTTATCAATTAAAGTTATTATTGAAAAGAGTTGAAAATATTATAGCAATAGGAGAAATTGCTCATTACGAGCCATTTTCCTTCCGACACATTGTCTTTTAATAGTCTTCCGTTGCAGCTGCGTCAACATTTGTCTGCATGTAGTGACGGGGTAATTGTTGTTTCTCCTAATTATCATATACATCGATGCAGTATTATCTTCTCTGTCCTGGTGAGTCGGAGAACCGGGTTCAATTTACGCTCCAGGCATACCGATTTTTAAATGTAGTAGTACCTCCCCAGCAGTGTTTTAAGAAAACATTTACGTTAGGTAACAAAATGAAAGTATTACAAATGCGTTATTTGTATATCTTACAAATAAACAATGTTTCAATAAAAGAAACGAATACTAGGACAGGTTTTCCTTTTCATTGCTGAACTTTTAAAATGGATATGTCTAGCTTTGCATTCGGAAGAGTTGTATAGCCAATTCTAGGAATATCAAGATAAAAATGTTGTGCTGAGCAGCCTGGATAGACTCGGATAAGCCAGTTGGCCTGGCTCTATACTGGAGGAACGGTTAAAGTACGTCCTGTGTGATTTTGAGAAATAGTTAGCTACTCCTTGGGGGAATGCGTCTCGCAAATAAAGGATACTTGCCGTTACCATCTCATTTCTTTCTTAACATCCCCATCCATCCATAAAAGAACGTAATGGATAAAGTGTCCATGGATTGCGAAGACACTGCATTGTGTTTAAAAGTCGTAGATAACGTTTTAAGTCTCTTTTTCATGAACCCTAACTCTCCGTTACCGGTGAAAGTCACGTGGCCAAAATATACCCCAGAGACACAGGAGGCTATTCTCCTGGACAAAACAACATCAGTACAGAGATATTTCTACGCAAAAGAGACAATGTTCTGGCTGGACGTACTGCCTGCAGTAATGGATCATGCGGAAAAGCAATCGGGTGGTGTTTGTGTGGCTGGTGAAGGGCATTAGACGTATCAACAACAAACGAGAAAACGTGGTTGGTATTTCTACGCAGTTGAGGTGCTTAGCTTACTATTCTGGTATACGTGTTGGATAATTAAAGAACATCCCTCACCGATTTCCGTATGAATTGAATTGAGATCGGTATTTTTCGCGGCCTTGACTATCCACCGAAATTGCACGAACAATACCGATTTTTAGGAGTCTATATATTGCTATACATCGACGAGACCTTTATCTACGTGAATCAACTGTTCCGCAAGCACGAAAAGCACAAATGAACGACTGAAAGATGTACTTTGTGCGGCATATACAACTTGGTTGGATAAAACAACCCTGACCTTCGATTCATTAACTCATATAAAATACAATGTTGTATGCATCATACATACGCTAAAGTTGTAAGGCATAACTTATGACCACTGCTCTCTCAAATATAAAAGAAAAGTATCCAAATTCATTCTTAGTAGAAGCAGGCAAAACATCTTACTACTCTACATGTAGACCTACTCGCCGCGCACAAATTGTTCGTACTCGTCTTGAATTGGATGTACATGTACTTCGTTAAATTATTTTCATTATCGGAGTTCGCTTGTGGAACCTCCTCTCTTGTGAATCTATTGAAACGACTGTTCTCTACCTTCTTCAACGAACCAAATAAAATCGAGTGCGAGTTCCATTTCTGTTGAATCTTCCACGTTTAGCAACCCTAAACAACACGAACACCTTTCAGCAAATATTCAAATGTGTTCATAACGTCCTTATAGCCTCAATCGTTTTCAATAAGTGGCGATATTTGCCTACCCGATCTAGCTTCACTGTCTGTTTAGTCTGCAAATATGTTTGAAACTCAAATTTATGTACGTGCATTATAGATTTGTTTCTATTCCAGAATGAAGATCTTACTAATTTATTATTGATACTTTTAGATTCTGAGTACTGTCCACATGATATTGAACTGTTACATCAGTGTTGGAAGATTTATGTAAGTTTTATGTAGCTTGTTTTCTAATAATGCTTATAATTAAAGTATTAGTATGTGTTAGTAACTCGTACATGGCTATGTCAAATTCATGTAAATAAAATTCTGTTTAAACTAAAAGTACTCATTTGTTATCCTCCGGTAAATACCCCCTACACACACGTATGTCGTCCCTGTGGCTACTTATGTAACACAATTAGAAATCTAGCAATGCACATTTACTTTGCTTTAAATATATGTAGAAAGAGCTATAATAGAAATAGTGTGCATGATTATTGTAATGATAACATTGTAACTACTGAATCTGATACGGATAAACTACGATTATCTTAAATAATATAACTTTCCAGATATACTGTTAGAAATATATTATGTCTTGACTGTTTAGTTATCTGTGTATTGTATAGTATTATGTTTTGTAATGTTTTGCGTCACACTTCACATACTGTGTAATTGTTTGTATTTGTGAATGGGTCGGTGGCCTAATAAACTTTGAATGTGACAAGCTACATATGTTTGAGAACTGTTCTTACACCCTCTGCTGGTGACTGATGATGATTTATTACGTACACTAGCAGGGGAATTCGCCGCCATAATGGCAATTACTACTCGTATGTCAAAGGGAAGCAATTCGGATCGGAGCGCCGGGCAGACAATTTTTTTCCGGGAATTTCAGTTGAATCCATAAGACTGAAGTGGTATTTTGTTGAAAGTGTTTTTTAATAAAGTTGAATACCCTCTGATTGATTTGTAACCTAAACATTGTTTGATTTAAGCTATATTGACAAATTAAGAGCCATTTTCTGAACAACATATATTTTCTGAAATTAAAAGTAAAATTCACTGCGGGAAAAGGTTGACCTTTGATTTGACGTCATAGCTCAAACAAGAAAAGTCTTTAAAAAAACATAAACGGCGATCAATATGAGAAAACACTAAGAAATGGAACATATGCGCATATTATTTGACTTGGATATCAGAAAGGTTTTGTTAATAACAAAACAATCAGTAATTTTCCATGAATTATAAAATGTGCGTAATAATGTTGTATATCTAAACATTCGACAGCTCCTTGAATTGGTTGGTAATGCATTATAATCGTGAACCAGTTGGACAATTGTTCGATTAGAACATTGTTCTTTAAAAGATATAGAATCGGTTCATAGCAATCATTTGAGATATTGGATATTAATGGTTTATTCAAAGAGATATATTACTGCTGAAATGCTGGCCTGCTTATATGTGTGTTTGTCTGTCGTCCTTGGTTTGTCCAACCTCGGACATGTATGCTTCTGTGTGAAAATCTGATTAGGCCAACATGTCAGTATGTTGTATATTTCTGTTTCGAATTCCAACTGGTTACCATTCAAGGAGACATTTTTTGTTAGTTTAGGGACACATTTTCTTTTTGGTCGGGATGTTGTATATATCTAAGAATTCGACAGCTCCTTGAATTGGTAATGCATACTAATCGTGAACCAGTTGGAAAATTATTCTTTAAAAGATATAGAATCGGTAATCGAGTGTAGCTTGTGCGTTTTTTGCTTATCTCTTTTTCTTTTTAGAACCACGTGTCAGCCAAAATTATGTAAACTCTCAGAAATTAAATAGTAAACGGAAACGATGGAATCAACTTGTTTATATCTTTATCCCAGTATCATCTACTAAATCATAACAATAATCTATGTGATCGGCCATCTCCATCCAACTTCAGTTTCTATAAATTTTTTATCAAGACCGAGAAGGAGATTACACGAGGCTCCCAAGAGGTGTATAAGTTTCATTTGACGGATAAATAACTGAAAACTTATCATGTTTCAAAAATAATTAATGTTTTGCTCTTAAATATTATATTTCATAGGTTTTCACTGATTTTTTTCACTGGAATTACTTTCTTAAAGAAAATAAGTAAAAGCTAGTATGCAGAACATTTCATTTTAAAACTTAACCTTATTAGTGCCTCTCGTAGGATCGCCAACTTAACTATGAACCAATCAAAACGTTTCATAACCTTTATTTCTTCGTCATTATTCTTTAAATACAACATTTTATTTGGTCTACAATCTAGATAATTTGTTTAACATCTAGGTCAAAACTGAGGTTAGACAGCTATCGCCGAAAAAAGGGAAGGTCAATATGTGAGGTTTTTTTGTGCTTTCTTTCTTGTTTTAAAAATGAACTTTAATTGCGCGGGTCCCTCAGCACCAGTGCATATATTGGTTGTGAAAAAAATGGGACTGGTGCAATGGGCTTGCGCATGCGCCGTGTTAATCGTCTTGATCGCGCATGCGCCGTATTTTACCGTCAGCTCTCGGATATTTCCGTAGCAGTTCGTCACTAGACTGGTTCTCGTTCGAGTTTGTATGCGAGTATTTTTTTTTATGATTAGAATGTAAATTAGAACCATAATGTAACGTGTACCGGCGTAAGGCCATCGCGGGTCACCCATCCAGGCACTAACCGCGGTGAACGTTGCTTAACTTTACAAAAAGGTCATCCACTCTACCAACGACGCTATAAAAGCCAACTTCCATCGCAAGGCTGTAAAAGTGATATTTATACCCGTTCCCGTTACATTTCTCCCTCTTTTCTCTTGACTTCGACCCGAAGTTACACAACTGAACACAAGCAGTATACCAGAGCGGAGTCTATGTAACATCACTGGGAACCACCGGGGTTTTAATAACAGGAAAATGGAAATATTTTCATAAATGCAAATTTCGCGATTTTAAGAATATATTTAGGGAAAAAAAGGACGCGCTGGGAAAATGTATTTTTGTTTTCGTTTTGCGTATTTAAATTAATCAAAGCACTGAAAGTGCTCACAGCAAGGGGCTAACTGCAGATAACATTTGGACATGGATTTACCGATCCCAAAAGTCTAACTTGAACACTTTACACTAGCAATTTGTTAGTTAGCACTTTATATCCATATATTAAATGATAAAGGAGTAAAGCAAAATACTGTAAACACAGTATGATGGTCTATCGATATACTAAAAGTTGGCATACACATGCGCATCTGCTATCTGGATAGTTTCTGCTTAGCACACCGCCTGGTTTACAATGGATTTTTAGCCGTGTTTTTTTTAATGCAATTAACACATATACATTTCATATCAAAATCACAATAACCTAACAATGATAATTTTATTGAGAGTCCAATTTTACTTTCAAAGCAGAAATAAAATCCTGTGTTATCTACATTTTCTTCAGCGTGCTATGACTGAAATATTGTTAAAAGCGACGTAAAACATCATACACACGATTTAATAATTTTTAGTGTTTCACAACGCATAGGTGAATAGTTTTAAATGCATTGCTTTTGAATTCACTGATATCGGCAATTTATAAGACAAAAGATATTATATTTTTCTTATAAACAAAAATTATCTGCCCAGATATCGAACTCAAGTCTCCCGCTTCACGGCCGAACATGCTAACCGCTACGTTACGCGGCCACTTCGATGGTTTTCATTTATAACATAATTATAAAACAATACACGAGTTAGCGAAATATTTAGTATTGAAACGTTTTATCTTGATAAAAAACAAATGTCATTTAAATCATTTGTTTTATAACTGGGACTTGACTATCTTATTCCGTCTGCTGGGGTTGTTCAGGTTAATTTTGGTTGAGAATTTGATGTATTTACCTAGGAATCTAAAATGAAATACTCTAGTATTTCTGATTATCGTTACCGCTGAAAATACATTTTATTCGAAAGGATTTTTTGGAAATTACGACGCCTAGGCTCACTTGCACATTTATCGTATATGTTATATTTATTTTATTATCATTTAAATAATTTGAATGTTTGAGTATATATGTTATCATTGGGACTCATTTATCTGAATTTGTTTTTGAGTCGGAATCGAAAAGTTGCCTTTACTCCATTCGATTTACAATATTTAGTAATTACCAATGAACTTGACGCGCGATCAAGTATGTTGAAAGCGTAGAAATACATTTTAATTATTAATCATGTAATTCATATATTTTAACATAAAATTTCTTTCGAGTTATTTCTTTTGGGTTAGTGATGTCGAATCAAATCAATTTTTGGCTTCATATGTCAACAAGTTACCGCATTTTGATTTTTAGACAGGAACTATTGGCGGTACAAGATGACCAACATGGGAATTAGCTGGCAACAGTCATTTCATTTTTAACAAAATATTCCACAAATCATCCACTTTCATTGACATTATGTATGATCTGCAACCACCAATACATCTATATGAAGTCGAGATGGTGTTCAGAAACGGAGAGCTGATGTAGAAAGACAGATGTGAAGTAATTCAATGCCGATATCGTAAAACGCCTGTCTAGATTCCAGTCTCAAAATGATGCGTCGTTTCGAAAATTAGCTACTATAGCAATTGGCTCTAACGAGCCCCTTGCTAAAAACTATTGTGATCACATATTCATATCATATATTCAAAAGCGGGTTTCGTGTTTTTCGAATCAAATAAAATGCTGATTCCCGCGCTAACATCGAACAGCTGCATATTGCAGCAACTCTTGTTGAATATAGGTTTCTGGGTTATTTGGATTGTTGGGAAAGATCCATAGACCAAAACAATATTATGATCGCCTATGGAAAATGAATTGCTTTCATCTGACCTTATACTTTGGTGTGACGATAAACTTAGCAGCAGTATTGATAATTTACTCCGGAAATGTCGTTATAATACTGACATACTGACGAACTGTTGGTAATTTACCCCGGAACTGTCGTTATAATACTGACATACTGATGAACTGTGGGTAGTTTACCCCGGAAATGTCGTTATAATACTGACATACTGATGAACTGCTGGTAATTTACCCCGGAAATACCGTTATTATACTAACATACTGACATACTTACGTACTGTTGGTAATTTACCCCGTACATGTCGTTATAATACTGACATACTGACATACTGTTTGTAATTTACCCCGGACATGTCGTTATAATACTGACGAACTGATGAACTGTTGGTAATTTACCCCGGACATGTCGTTTTAATACTGACATACTGATGAACTGTTGGTAATTTACCCCGGACATGTTGTTATAATACTGACATACTGACATACTGTTGGTAATTTACCCCGGAAATGTCGTTACAATACTAACATACTGACATACTCACGAACTGTTTGTAATTTACCCCGGACATGTCGTTATAATACTGACATACTGATGTACTATTGGTAATTTACCCCGGACACGTCGTTATAATACTGACATACTGATGTACTATTGGTAATTTACCCCAGGCATGTCATTATAATACTGACATACTGACATACTGTTTGTAATTTACCCCGGACATGTCGTTATAATACTGACGAACTGTTGGTAATTTACCCCGGACACGTCGTTATAATACTGACATACTGTTGGTAATTTACCCCGGAAATGTCGTTATAATACTGACATACTGATGGTAATTCACCCTGGACATGTCGTTATAATACTGACATACTGACATACTGATGGTAATTTACCCCGTACATGTCGTTATAATACTGACATACTGACGAACTGTTTGTAATTTACCCCGGACATGTCGTTATAATACTGACGAACTGTTGGTAATTTACCCCGGACACGTCGTTATAATACTGACATACTGTTGGTAATTTACCCCGGAAATGTCGCTATGATAATGACATACTGATGGTAATTACCCTGGACATGTCGTTATAATACTGACATACTGTTGGTAATTTACCCCGGAAATGTCGTTATGATAATGACATACTGATAGCAATTCACCCTGGACATGTCGTTATAATACTGACATACTGACGTACTGTTGGTAATTTACCCCGGAAATGTCGTTATAATACTGACATACTGTTGGTAATTTACCCCGGAAATGTCGTTATAATACTGACATACTGTTGGTAATTTACCCCGGACACGTCGTTATAATACTGACATACTGACATACTGTTGGTAATTTACCCCGGAAATGTCTTTATAATACTGACATACTGTTGGTAATTTTATCCCGGAAATGTCGTTATAATACTGACATACTGTTGGTAATTTACCCCGGACACGTCGTTATAATACTGACATACTGACATACTGTTGGTAATTTACCCCGGAAATGTCATTATAATACTAACATAATTACATACTCACGTACTGTTGGTAATTTACCCCGGACATGTCGTTATAATACTGACATACTGACGAACTGTTTGTAATTTGTCACCCGGGCATGTCGTTATAATACTGACATACTGTTGTACTTTTGGTAATTTACCCCGGGCATGTCGTTATAAAACTGACATACTGATGTACTATTGGTAATTTACCCCGGACATGTCGTTATAATAATGACATACTGACATACTGTTGGTAATTTACCCCGGGCATGTCGTTATAATACTGACGAACTGTTGGTAATTTACCCCTGACACGTCGTTATAATACTGACATACTGACATACTGTTGGTAATTTACCCCGGGCATGTCGTTATAATACTGACGAACTGTTGGTAATTTACCCCTGACACGTCGTTATAATACTGACATACTGACAAACTGTTGGTAATTTACCCCGGAAATGTCATTAATACTAACATAATGACATACTCACGTACTGTTTGTAATTTACCCCGGACATGTCGTTTTAATACTGACATACTGACATACTGTTGGTAATTTACCCCGGATATGACGTTATAATACTGACATACTGACGAACTGTTTGTAATTTACCCCGGACATGTCGTTATAATACTGACATACTGATGAACTGTTGGTAATTTACCCCGGACATGTCGTTTTAATACTGACATACTGATGAACTGTTTGTAATTTACCCCGGACATGACGTTATAATTCGGACATACTGACGAACTGTTTGTAATTTACCCCCGGACATGTCGTTATAATACTGACATGCTGACAGGACATACTGATGAACTGTTGGTAATTTACCCCGGAAATGACGTTATAATACTAACATACTCACGTACTGTTGGTAATTTACCCCGCACATGTCGTTATAATACTGACATACTGACGAACTGTTTGTAATTTACCCCGGGCATGTCGTTATAATACTGACGAACTGTTGGTAATCTACCCCTGACACATCGTTATAAAACTGACATACTGATGTACTATTGGTAATTTACCCCGGACATGACATAGGCTACTGACGAACTGTTGGTATTTAACCCCGGAAATGGTAGAGCAAACTGGAAACGGACGGACGTCGACATCAGTCTAAAGTTTGTCCTTTCTTTAACAGACGACATTTAAAATGCATCTTTAGCAGACGTTGCTTGAAAACACTTCGAGCAAATAACAATGCTTTATTTCCATGAAAATAGATCCTATTCTGTTTTAGACCCTTTCAATGGACATGTCGAGCATTTGGGAGAGTCTATAGCCATTATTAGAAATATCACGACTAGCCTGGCTCTATACTGGTTGTACAGGATTCACACAATACTGAGTTTCAAAAAAATAAGAAATTTCAACGTTCAACGGTGTCTTCATCAATTATGTCGTTTAATCCTTTCCAACAAATATCAAACTAGCAGCAGACGTCTTTAAAACATCTTAACATATGGAAAATCTAAACAAATTGAAACATAATTATAGAAAAGAGTTGAAAACATTGTGTCAATTTGATAACTTGTTCAGTCGACTGATGCAGAAGCATCAACATGCGTTTGCAAGTGGGAAGCGGTTAAGGTCAGTTCACCTATTTCTACAGTTTAACCAATGCTTCGCCTCTAGATTAAAATACGTTTAATGGTCCATTCATATTTACTAAGTATTGATTAAGGAAGTTCGTGTTCAGAGTACCACTGTTTGTATGAACTGGCTGATCCGACTGTACGACTCTACCGTGATCGTTAGCTTTTGTCCGAGTGGCCTGTTTTTCTGCGTCGAGGCTCAACGTAACCATTCTCACGTACAGTCGCTTTCTGATGCCCCTGTAACAGACGGCACTTTGAGCGATTTCTCACTTCACTACAGCGTTTTCAACTCTTTTTAACAATTGGCACTTTCCTTAAAGAATGTTTCTTTTATTTTGCCCAGATGTTTTTAAAGTCGTCTGCTGCAGATTTGTAGAATGTGGGAAAGAGTAAACTCATAATGACCTGTTCTCTTTTTAGAATGTTTTCAAGACAACTATATTCCGTCAGGAAATATACTTTCATTTAAAGAGATTTTTTATATTTTTGCCAATATGTTTTTCAAAGCAGTTTGATGTAGATTTGTTACATGCGGGAAAGGGCTAGTTTTCTTACCAGACTGATTCATAATCGTTTACCTGTTACGATATTCGTGCAGACGTCTGCTCTGGCGATATATGAGGAGAAGATGTATGGCCTTTGCTTTTGACGGAGAGTTGAGCACATTTTTGACAAGGAGTGATTTTCCCACAATATTTTTGAAAGTCATCAGCTGCAAAGCTGTCTTCATTGATTTTTAAACGGGCAAGGATTCAACCAGCATATTTTTGTCATCCCAACCCTTTCCTACCTATAGACGCTTTCAGTAGCCTCTGCAGCGGACGAGTTTTTGAAAACATTGTGGTAAAACCAGCAATTTCTCAATGTTTGCAAATGTATTTAATATTTAATATTATAATATAACATTTTCACATTTTTGCCGGTACTGTTTTCAATGTCGACTGCTGCGGATTTGTTTTATGTGGGAAAGGGTTAAATGAGCTTGACATGTTCACTGTGTAGTGACGTACCATGCAGTCTCGATTTGTCCATTTAACACTTTCCCACATAGAGACGCATCTACAGTAGACGACTTCTGATAACATCGAGGCAAAAGGAGAAACTTCTCATTTTGAGCAATTTCTCTTTTTGCCACAATCTTGTATTTATTTAACTCTATTCAATAGTTGTAATAACTTTTAAAGAGACTTTCCATATGCTTTGCTTTGGTGGTTTTTATATTTATCTTCTAAAGATGTGTTGTATGTGGGAAAAGGTAAAATTATACAACAACACAAAGGACTTAGGCCTATATTTAAAATGTCCTATTTCATAACCTGTATCTGACGAAATCGTGAGTCATAGGTCAGTTTATCAGTTTATCAGTTTGTCGCGGTTACATGATTTATAAAACTTTAAATAGCTATGATAGTTGCAGTGATGCACGTAGTTAAATAAACATGGCTATACACACGTACTTCGGTTGAGTCCTCTTTGTTTTCAATACTTTTGATCAGCTTATACATTATTCGTTTGCATAGTCATTTTGAGATTTATTAGAATATATCAAAAGTATCGTAATTATTCATTTTTTTAAAAATAATACCCAATAGGTAGGCAATCAGTTGTATCATATAGTTATCAAAAGATGGATGTGGTCCGACTGCTATCATGTTCAGTCAGAATTTCTCGGATAAAACCGTCAATTCCAGAGTAGCTCCGGTCCACCGAACTACGTATTATACGTTTCACCTTCCAGCAAAATAATAAGATTACATAAATGTTTGTGTATATCTTTCTAACATATATATACGTCGCAAATGTATCGTCCAGTTTAAAATATTATCCGAGTATGTCCGACTAATGTCCAACAGGAATGTACATTCCTGTGTCTGGACGAAATCATGAGCAAACATGTTGTCCTATGTTATACGCAAATATAACAATATCTAAAGGAGAACAGATCAAACAATATATTTTAGAAAGAAAAGACACTTACACCTAGAGGACGAGTGCTTTTCCCCTTTATTGCCGGTTCTGAAAACTATACACATTTGTCATTAATTAGCAAATTCTTGAATTGCGCGGTTCGTGGGTTTTATCGGTTACTAATTTTTATTACATTTTTATTACTAATTGTTATTACAATATTATAGGATATTTATAATTTTTCTACGACACAAACATAATCTTGTATTGTAAAGGTGGGCCTTTTTTACCATTTATTTTTATAAATATTAAAACAAAAATACATCTTTTTCTACGACACAAACATAATCTTGTATTGTGAGTGGCCCTTTTTGACCCGTTCTTTTTAGGTTTTTGGCCTTTTTGACCCGATACCGATTTTCATGACATGCAGAAGTTGACTCTATTATCTTTCTTTAAAAAAATCAAAGGACTTTGTTTCAGAATGGTTTTGATAGAAATTTACAAATAAGAGTAAGCTAAATTTAACACGTTGATTATAAATAATGTATGGTCTTTTTTAGAAACGCTGAATTTATAATTGTCTAATTTGTTTGGATTCCAGTTAGGTATTTTGGTGCTTTTTATTCTCATTTATTTATAGAATTTGGAATTCATGATTTAGAATGGTTCGTGGATGTACTATTGAGTAGGTCTATTTTAGCAAGGACATTCATTCACAACTGTGTCTATTAAAAGATAATGAATTGTACAAGAACTTAAGGGTTAGTCTAAAAGAATCAGACACCCTACATTGCTAGTATATAACACTCCTGTATTTGGATAGTTTTACAGGTTGTAGAAGCATACAGCTTGTGTTGGTTCTTATCGCTGACCTTTTAAATTTCCGATCATGTTCATGCGAATTGTATTTGAAATCTCCATATTTGTATCAGGGACGTATATCTACGTTCCGGTGTGTATGTAGAACCATATTCATGTAGTATACTGCCACTTCGCCCGGGAACCAGGAACGAAAACAAGATATGGTCTATGTCTATGCAGAGACATGTTAATTTGTATGACTCTGGCTCCTGCCTGTACTGACAACAGTGGTATTTAGATAATATGTACCTACAGCAGTACAAGAAGTAGTAACGCTTCTTTGTTTTAAATCATTTACGAAATGTTCTGTATTTCTTTAAAAGTTTCAGTATATTTTACTTGCGTTATTTTACTTAATGTTTACACCCAATCTAAGCTTTCAACAGACACTCCACGACACTACTGTCGATCACATAGACAAACAAGCAAAGTCAAGCGGTTACGCACTCATAGCCAATGAAATCGGTTGACTATAAAGGTCAAGGACTATTCCCATGACGTCATTAGCAATACCACTTCCGTGCTGAAATGGCGGAGACAGAACTTAATGTTGACAGTTTGATATCTCGACTTTTAGAAGGTATTTTCAAAAAAGAAAATGCCCGTACACCCTATTAGTACCCATTTAACTCTGATATTTATATAATTCTGAAATTGAACACTGATAATTGTCGGATGATAGCTCCAAAAACTTGCCTATAAGATCCGAAAACTTCGGTTTCACTTTTAGAAGTTTAGGTTTAGCACAGATTTCTTATTTGCTTTGAGCCATGATTCAATTAAATGCTTCACTATTATGCTTTAGCATACCTCAATTACACCAAATCACTCGCATTCATATGAGACACAAAACACAACTGGAAATGAATATACCTCGAGCTGTTTACAATAATCCTACACCATTTTGACAGTTCTGTTTTGTTGTTAAAATTATATTTTAGTATCATAACATTATGATGCAGTCTCATTGTAAGATTGATTTCCAAGAAAAGATGTTTATAAAATCATGAACTACTGCTTGGTCATCTTAGTTATTGTATCAGACAGATCTATTACTGAGGGAGAAAACCCACTTAAAATGGGAAGACTATTATCATTACTTTTCAGTGAGCTAAAGTGAATGAATGAACCGTACTATCTGTGATATATTACAATTAGAGCATGGCTACGGATTTATTTTTTTAATTAAAAAGAGGGTAATCACACCTATAATACTAATTATGTTTTGTTTGTTATTTCAGTCAGAGGATGTCGGCCCGGGAAAACCGTGCAGATGACCGATACAGAGGTGCGTGGTCTATGTTTGAAATCTAGAGAAATATTCCTTAGCCAGCCAATCTTGTTGGAATTGGAAGCTCCTCTTAAAATTTGTGGTGAGTATGAATTGTATGTGATATTCTTTAGCCAATTGTTGATTTAAATTGCATTAAGATAATGCACAATCAAAGCAGAGAATTTTTAATTATTTATTATTCCCATTCAAAATGGATTTAAATAAATGTTTACCCTATCCTGTATCCACAACTAAGACCAAGCAGGAAATGCACTCTAAATAGCGATTATACATTTTGCAACTGGAGCTTATCATGCTTTTAAGATTAACTTGTCACATCTTATTAACTAGAGGAGATAGAGGATACTTGATATTAACTGAATGATTAAGGGCTCCAGATAATGGGCATATTTCATGTTGTGAAACCCATTTTGATGGGTTTCAATGCTACAATTCATTTGAGTACCAATAACACTGGGTTTTAACCTTATCAATGCGTCTGTGATTAACATGATGTGACTAAAATGTAATCAATGTAACATAAAACCAGAGACTTAACCGTTAGTCTGCTGAACTTGATTTCTGCAACGTCTGTGCCACCAGTAAAGAGCCAGGCCAGCCGGCGCATCCATACCATCTGCCCGGGCTCTATAAACTGTTGACTTATCAACTCAAAGTTGTTATCTTGATATTCTCAGAATGAACTCTTCCAAATGTAAAAATTCGGCATTGAATGGGTTAAACAATGAATTATTCTCATATTTCTTCCTTTTCCATTTGCAGGAGACATACATGGACAGTACACAGATCTGATGAGGTTGTTTGAATATGGAGGATTCCCTCCAGAATCAAATTATTTATTTCTCGGTGATTACGTTGACAGAGGAAAACAGTCGTTGGAGACGATATGTCTTTTGTTAGCCTATAAAATCAAATATCCAGAAAACTTTTTCTTGCTCAGAGGTAACCATGAATGTGCCAGCATCAACCGAATTTATGGATTTTATGATGAATGTAAGTTAACCTTTTTACTGCTTACTGACATGTTTGAAGCAGAGAACTAGTGAAAATGTTGCAGCAAAGGAGAAATTGCTAAAGACGAGCAATTTCTCCATTTGCCACCTTTTTTTTTTAAACTGTTCGATGATTATTGATTCATTTATTAAGATTCAACCAATGAACTGAATTAATAAAATATTTGTAGGAATTGGATTAAACTGTAACTACATGTACCAGTATATATATATACAGAATAAAGAAGAGTATTGAAGACATTTAAGGAAAAAGAGAGATTTACTCATTTAGAACAATAACGCCCATCTATACAATTCTTTCAACAGGTACTAACATGTTTTCAAAGCAGAAGACAATTGTAAGGACGGCGTCTCAGATTAAATGTTAATTATGGAATAATAAGTCAGTGCTCTCAGCCTCTCAGGATTGTCACATTACTTTGATCGGTTTGTGTCAAAACTTTAACTTAAACAACTCTAATTCAAACAAAACCTACAAAGTAGTACAGGTAAAACAAGTTTTAATGAGAAGTTGCGGAAAATATTTGTAGATTGTTTTAACTAATTTATCACAAAATTTTGATTGGTTTAAAACATTGTTAAAAATACCAAAAGTAGAACAAAACTGATAATTAAAGTATTGCTTTTCTATTTTCAGGTAAAAGAAGATTTAATGTGAAGTTGTGGAAAACATTTACAGATTGTTTTAACTGTTTACCTATAGCTGCTATTATAGATGAAAAGATCTTCTGTTGTCATGGAGGTAAGACATTATTACTTAAATCTTTCTCTCCAACATATGACCAATATGCAGCTGCAGACAACTGTGAAACTAAGCTTCTAGGAAAAACTCAATAATCTCTTATAATGAATGTATAGTTATAAAAGAGAGTCCTTTTGTCAAATACTTTCAAAGTATCTGCAAAGATGGATTAGTTGGTTTATTGATTTTTAAACTACCATGTCAACAACTAGCTCATAAGTTATTAAGATTATTGATTTTTGACATATATATTTTTACTATACATGTAGTTTTGCTAAGGATTTGTAGTAAACTAGATAGACCAAGATTAGAGTTTTAGACTACACAAATTGGGTGATAGATTTTGGTACATTTTGTTTGCAAATATTGGTTTATAGAAGTCATGTATACATGTAGTTGGATTGGAAAACATCCAGGAAATTACAAGGACTGTATTATATCTATAAATGAATACTTAATTATTGAATGGAGTTGCAAATATTGTGGCAAAAGGATTTTGAGCAATATCTTCATTTGCACAATGTTATTACAAGTCATCTGCTGCAGAGGTGTCAGACTTAGTCTAAATGAGGGAAAGTATTAAGTTGCTTATAGCAGGATAAGGGTTAAAGGACAAATGCCTGTTTTCAAAGAAAAATTGAGATTTTAATCTTTTACATAATTATGTTATAATGATGTAATATGAAACAAGGTTAATGGATTGCATTGAATAGTATGATTATAATGAGTTAGATGCCTGGATAAAATGAATGTTCTTACCCTTTCCCTTGATATGCTCAATTTTTAGAATTGTCTTTTTTAAAACATCAGTAAGGTTTTTAATATAATAATATGAATTATGTATGAACTATTAAAAATGTATGCTTGGAAGTTTAAAACATAGAGCGTAAAAAAGAAAGCTCAAGATAATTTCTCCTTTTACCACTAAGTTTTTAATTATTTACAAATTATAATTTGTTTTCCCCAGATGAAACAAATTGTCATACGTTGTTTTGAAAGCAATCTACAGTATAAGCTCTCAAAAAGGCACCTCTGATGAGCAACAGCCTCTTTAGAACAATACTTAATTCTTCTCCTGAAAGGCTTCTTATAATTCAAATTAACCCTTTCCCACATACAACAATTCTGAGCAGACTACATAGAAAAACATCTAGACAAAACTATGGAATATCTATGAATGAGTAACTAGTGATTACAATTAAATAGAGAACATTGTGTGGCATCTAAATGTGGGAAAGGGTTAAGCTCTGCATATAAAAATCTCTAAAGCAACAGCATTTATCTGCCTGCACTCGATGTACTGTGTTCTAAAATATCAAATCAGGTAAACTGTAAAATTTGTCCTTTCAAGAGACTATTATGAATATTTTTAATGCAGGTTTGTCACCAGATTTACAGTCCATGGAACAAATTCGCAGAATTATGCGACCAACAGATGTGCCTGATACAGGTAAGCCTCGTATAATTTGATTAAGTAAATATTAGTATTAAAGATCAAGTCAGAGGATTAAGGAATGTGTCTCATTTTCATAGGCCTAGATTAGTTTGGATCTTGGTTATTTACCCTTTCCCACATACAAATCTGTAGGAGACGAATTTTAAATGTCGAAGAAATAATATGGAAAAATATATGATATGTGTACAGGTGCTACCTATTTTGGGTAAACGAACAAATCTGAATGGTGATGCAAGTTATCATGATCTCAAAAAGTAATTTTTAGCTCACCTGAGCATGAAGTGCTCAAGGTGAGTTATTGTGATCGCCTTTTGTCCAGCGTCCTTCAACATCTTCTCCTTTGTAACCAGTAGGTCAATTGGGATGAAACTTTACAGAAAGCATCCTCTCAATGTCTTCACCAAAATTACTTTACAGATAGCATAAAAAAAACTAGGTCACTAGGTCAAATTGAAGTAAAATTTTGTGAACACTCTTAAAGCCGTGTTTTTAACTTGAGCATGTTGAAACTTTACCAGAATGTTTGACTTAATGATATCTAGGCTAACTTCAAATATGGCCAAATTGAAGGAAAATCATGTTAACAGTAGAGACCACATTTTTGACTCGAGCATCTGGAAACTTTGTCAGAAATCTTGTTTTGATGATAGCTAGGCCAAGTTCGAATATGGGTCATGTCAAGTTAAAAACTAGGTCACTAGGCCAAATTGAAGGAAAAGCCTTGTTAACACTATGGAAGAAACATTTTTATCTTGAGCAAATTGAAACTCTGTCAGAATGTTTGTCTTGGTGATATTTAGGCTATATGGGTCAGGTCAGGTAAAAAACTAGGTCACTAGACCTAGTTTGAAGGTAAATCTTGTTAACACTTTGGAAGCCGCATTTTTAGCTCACCTATGCACGAAGTGCAAGGTGAGCTATTGTGATCACATTTTGTCCGGCGTCCGTCCGTCGTGCGTCGTCAACATTTCAGCTTGTTAACACTCTACAGGCTACATTTTGCATCCAATATTCATCAAAGTGTATCTGAACATTCATCTCCATACAATCTTGGACATGTTCGAAACTGGGCCATATGAGGTCAAAAACGAGGTCACTAGGTCAAATTGAAGCAAAATCTTGTTAACACTCTGGAGGCCACATTTTCAACTTGAGCATTTTGAAACTTTATCAGAATGTTTGTCTTGATGATATGTAGGTCAAGTTCGAACATGGGTCATGTCACTAGGTCAAATTGAAGGAAAATCTTGTTAACACTCCAGAGGCCGAAATTTTTGCTTCAGCAGTTTGAAATTGTGTCAGAATGTTTTTCTTAAAAATATCTAGGTCAAGTTCGAATATGGGTCATATTGGGTCAGAAACTAGGTCATTAGGCCATTTTGAAGGGTAATCTTGTTAACACTGGAGAGGCCACATTTTTAACGTGAGCATGTTGAAATTTTGTCAGAATGTTTGTCTTAAAGATATCTAGGTCAAGTTCAAATATGGGTCATATTGGGTCAGAAACTAGGTCACTAGGCCAAATTTAGGCAAAATCTTGTTAACTCTGTAGAAGCCGCATGTTTTGCTTCAGCAGCTTGAAATTTGGTCAGAATGTTTGTCTAAATGATATCTAGGCCAAGTTCGAATATGGGTCATGCGGGTTAAAAACTAGGTCACTAGGCCAAATTGAAGGGTAATCTTGTTAACACTCTTCATACTGCATTTTTAACTTGAGCATGATGAAACTTTATCAGAATGTTTTTCTTGATGATATGTAAGTCAAGTTTGATCAAGGGTCATGTTGGGTCAAAAAATAGGTCACTAGGTCAAATTGAAGGAAAATCTTGTTAACACTCTAGAGGCCGCATTGTTTGCTTCAGAAGTTTGAAATTTTGTCGGAATGTTTGTCTTAAAGATATCTAGGTCAAGTTCGAATATGGGTCATATTGGGTCAGAAACTAGGTCACTAGGCCAAATTGAAGGAACATCTTGTTAACTCTGTAGAAGACGCATTTTTGCTACAGCAGCTTGACATTTAATGAGAATGTTTATCTAAATGATATCTAAGCCAGATTCGAATATGGATCATGTAGGGTCAAAAACTAGGTCACTAGGTCAAATTATCTTGTTAACACTTTGGATGCCGCATTTTTTGCTTCAGCAGCTTGAAATTTGGTCAGAATGTTTGTCTGAATTATATCTAGGTCAAGTTCGAATATGGGTCATATTTGGTCAGAAACAAGTTCAATAAAGGAAAATATTGTTCAAACTCCGGAGGACGCATTTTTACTTTGAGCAAGTTGAAAATTTGTCACAAGGTTGTCTTCATGATATCTAGTCCATGTTGGAATATGGGTCATATCAGGTAAAAAAATATAGATCACTAGGCCAAATGAAGGAAAATCTTGTTAACACTGTGGAGGTTGCATTCAGAATAATTGTCTTGATGTGTTTTGCATTGCAGTACATTGTATAATTAAGGTGAGCGATCGAGGGCCATCATGGCCCTCTTGTTTATATAAGCATGTTGAAACTTTGTCAGAATTTCATTTGATGATATGTAGGTCAAGTTCGAACATGGGACATGTCGGGTCAAAAAGTAGGTCACTGGGTAAATTTGAAGGACAATCTTGTTAACTTTTACTTAAGCATGTTGAAACTTTGTCAGAATGGTTGTCTTGATGATATATAGGTCAAGTTCGAACATGGGACATGTTGGGTCAAAAAGTAGGTCACTGGGTAAATTTGAAGGACAATCTTGTTATCTCTCTAGAGGTCGTTTTTTTTGCTTTAACTAGGTCACTAGGCCAAATTGATGGAAAATCTTGTTAACACTCCGGAGGCCACCATTCGTGGCTTCAGCAGCTTGAAATTTGTCTGGATGATTGTCTGAATTATATCTAGGTATAGTTCGATTATGGGTCGTTTTGTGTCTGAAACTAGGTCACTAAGCCAAATTGAAGGGCAATCTTGTTAACAATCTTGATGCTGCATTTTTAACTTTAGCGTGTTGGAACTTTATCAGAATGTTTGTCTTGATGATATGTAGGCCAAGTTTGTATATGGTCATGTCTGTTCAAAAAACTAGGTCACTAGTTCAAATTGAAGAGAAATTTTGTTAACACTGTTTAAGCCGCATTTTTAGCTCACCTAAGCACGAAGTGCAAGGTGAGCTTTTGTGATCACTCACCGTCCGGCGTCCGTCGTCGTCTGCGTCGTCGTCGTCGGCGTCTGTTAACAATTTTCTACAAATGACTTCTCCTACTAAACCAATGAACAGATTTCAAAATAACTACACAGGAATGGTCCTTAGGTAGTCCTCTTTCAAAGTTGTTCAAAGAAATTAATTCCAAGTAGAACTTTGGTTGCTGCGGCATCAGAAAAGGGGAAAATTGCCAAATCTTAAAAAATCTTCTTGTCCAAAAGTACTGGCCCGATTTGAAAATTATTTTGCACAAATGTTCCTTGGGGTACCCTCTACCAAGATTGTTCAAATATTTCCGATCCGTTAAAAAACATGGCCACCAGGGGGCGGAGCTTATTTTCCTTATATGTGCATTGTTAAAACTTTAAAAATCTTCTTGTCCAAAAGTACTGGCTCGATTTGAAAATTATTTTTCACAAATGTTCCTTGGGACACTCTTAACCAAGATTGTTCAAATATTTCCAATCCGTTGAAAAACATGGCCGCCATGGGGCGGAGCTAGTTTTCCTTATATGTGCATTGTTTAAACTTTGAAAAATCTTCTTGTCCAAAAGTACTGGGCCGATTTGAAAATAATTTTGCACAAATGTTCCTTGGTGCACCCTTTACCAAGATTGTTCAAATATTTTTGATCCGTTGAAAAACATGGCCACCAGGGGGCGGAGCTTGTTTTCCTTATATGTGCATTGTTAAAACTTTAAAAATCTTCTTGTCCAAAAGTACTGGCCCAATTTGAAAATTATTTTGCACAAATGTTCCTTAGGGCACCCTTTAACATGATTGTTCAAATATTTCCGATCCGTTGAAAAGCATGGCCGCCATGGGGCGGAGCTAGTTTTCCTTATATGTGCATTGTTAAAACTTTAAAAATCTTCTTGTCCAAAAGAACTGGCCCGATTTAAAAATTATTTTGCACAAATGTTCCTTGGGGCACCCTTTACCAAGATTGTACAAATATTTCCAATCCGTTGAAAAACATGGCGGCCAGGGGGCGGAGCTTGTTTTCCTTATATGTGCATTGTTAAAACTTTAAAAATCTTCTTGTCCAAAAGTACTGGCCCGATTTAAAAATTATTTTGCACAAATGTTCCTTGGGGCACCCTTTACGAAGATTGTTCAAATATTTTTGATCCGTTGAAAAACATGGTCGCCAGGGGGCGGAGCTTGTTTTCCTTATATGTGCATTGTTAAAACTTTAAAAATCTTCTTGTCCAAAAGTATTGGCCTAAAAAGAGTAAAAACTTTGAAAACTATTGAAGTTCTATTAAATCAGGTGAGCGATATAGGGCCATCATGGCCCTCTTGTTTGCTTCAGCAGCTTAAAATTTGGTCAGAATGTTTCTCTTTATGATATCTAGGCCAAGTTCGTATATGGGTCATATAGGGTTAGAAATTAGGTCACTAGGCCAAATTTGAAGGAAAATATTGTTAAAACTCCGGAGGTCGCATTTTTTCTTTGAGCAAGTTGAAACTTTGACAGAATGTTTGGCTTGATGATATCTAGTCCATGTTCAAATATGGGTCATATCAGGTAAAAAAAAAATAGGTCACAAGGCCAAATGAAGGAAAATCTTGTTAACACTGGAGGATGCAATTTGAATCTTTGTCAGAATAATTGTCTTGATGTGTTTTGCATTAGAAATCACATTGCACAATTCAGGTGAGCGATCTAGGGCCATCATGGCCCTGTTGTTTTATAAATATTTTACAAGTCCTACCGTCCAATGCAAATAAACTTAATATTATGATCTGTTTCAACATATAGTCCACATTAGAATATGGCCATGATAAATTCATGAATTAATGATGATAGGTACATCAAATAATCAACTTTTCATTCATAAAGTACTTCTTAATGAAAAACATCCATAATTTACGCAACTGCATAAATTTTGTGACAAGTCAAACTATCCTTTCCTACCATTTCTGTCGTTTTCATTTTGGGTATCATTAGCTCCACTGGCTGAAAGCCAGTCAAGCTTATGTCATGGCGAATTGTCCGTCGTGCGTGCATGCGTGCGTTAACTTTTTCCTTTAAACGACTTTTTCTCCCTAACCACTTGGTCAATTTGGTTAAAACTTCATAGGAAGCATCCTCTCAATGTCCTTTTGTAAATTCATTTATAATTCTGGTTTCCATGGCAACCAAAAGAAAAAAATAGTGAAAACTTAAAAAATCTTCTCCTCTGAAAGTGTCAGGTCGATTTTCAAATAATTTTGTAGAAATGTTCCTTTGGTGACCCTTTATTTGATTCCTTCAAGAAATGTTGATTGGTTGAAAAACATGGCCGCCAGGGGGGACGGGGCTATTTTGCCTTATATAGCTATAGTGAAAACTTAAAAAATCTTCTTCTCCGAAAGTGTTCTGCCGATTTTCAAATAATTTTGTAGAAATGTTCATTGGGTGACCCTCTATCAGATTCCTTCAAGCCATGTTGATTGGTCGAAAAACATGGCCGCCAGAGGGCGGGGGCTATTTTGCCTTATATGACCATAGTGAAAACTTAAAAAATCTACTTCTCCGAAAGTGTTCAGCCGATTTTCAAATAGTTTTGTAGAAATGTTCATTGGGTGACCCTCTTTCAGATTCCTTCAAGCCATGTTGATTCATCGAAAAACATGGCCAATAGAGGGCGAGGCTATATTGCATTATATGACCATAGTGAAAACTTAAAAAATCTTCTCCTCCGTAATTGTTGAGCAGATATTCAAATAATTTTGTAGAAATGTTTCTTGGGTGACCCTCTATCAGATTCAGCCATGTTGATTGGTTGAAAAATATGGCCGCCAGGGGGTGGGGCTATTTTGCCTTATATGGCTATAGTGAAAACTTAAAATATCCTCTCCTCCGAAAGTGTCGGGCCGATTTTCAAATAATTTTGCAGAAACATTCCTTGGGTGACACTCTACAAGATTCCTTTAAGCCATGGTGGTTGTTAAAAAACATGGCCACCAGGGGGTAGGGCTGTTTGGAGATTTTTTCCTTATGGCCATGGAGCGATACTGGCCCTCTTGGGCCTCTTGTTTTTGTAATACGATGACGTCACCATTGTAGAAATTTGGATTTGTTTACCTTATCAGTTATATTTGAACTCTTTTTAAAAATAGAAAATAAGATTAATTACACACAAACTATCACATATCAGAATCCTTGTTTACATCCGGTTAGTTAACCCTTTCCCTCATACGACAATTCTGCAGCAGACGACTTTGAACATATTGTGTCAAAAAATAGAAAATCTCTATAATTGAATGCATAACCTATGATTAAAAGTTGAAAACATTGTGCTGCAGAGGCGTCAGAAGTTGTCTACATGAGGGAAAGGGTTAAAAAACTTTTATCAGTTATATTTGAACTCATTTTAAAAATAGAAGAAAAGTGTAATTACACACAAATTATCACATCAGATTCCTTGTTTTCATTCCTTTATCGAACAGGTATTATCTTATTTTATTATTTCTTCTAGAAATATTTTTTTCTTTTCATCCATTCAAAACTTTGCAATATCGTGACTGCGCCATAAATCTGTTCTGCACGGAATTTGGCAGTCAAGTAAGGATTGTGGCAAATTAGATACGCCCCATAGCTGTATGTCTTAACCCCTATCATGCTGGATTCCTGCAACCATTATCTTTTCTACTGACATGTTTATTTACTATTCTCTACCAAATGTTAATAAATTTATAAGTTATAAACAATGTAGATCATTATTAGACTACAATAACATGTAGGCTAATCTTGGTTTTACATTGTTCACATTTGTAGTTTAAAGTTATGCCTAACATAATATGCCAAACTTGTTTAAAGTTACATACAGCTGGATAATTGATTAGTTATTCTTAAGTGCTGCGATAGGATTGGTGACCTTTAGAGGTTTTAAAATATTGATTATTTGTATCAGATAGCATACTTGTACAGTGCTCTTGTAGTCACTCTCATGCTTCACAAACTTCAAGAAGGAAAGCATGACAGAATTGCAAACAGGGAAGCCCCTGATCATACTGTATATGTGTACAGGTTGATATGGGGATTCACTTATTGCCATGAACTGAAGGTCAGTTTTTCTGTGGTTTTGCTCAAGTGTGGTTAGGATTCTACAGCTTTTCTTATGAGAGTGTTCTAGACAAATGGTAATTGACCACCTCGGTGGTGTAGTGTTAGAGCGTCCGCCTCGAGTGTGGAAGGTCGTGGTTTTAATGGCTGCCCTCCTTGGCACTAAGGATTCTGGGGGAAAGCATTGCGACTGATTGCTGGTGTCAGGATAAATGGACCAGTAGTACTGGTTACTTACGCAGGAAATGCAGTGATATACATGAAATATTGTTGAAAGCGAAGTTAAACAACATGTAATCAACAAATGGTTATTGTCGGAGGCCTAGATAAGATGGAGTATACTGGTCTCCCCTTCAAATATCTGTATTTACTATTATTACTCATTTAACCCTTTCCCATGTATAGACGCTTTCTTATGCCTCTGTAACAGACGACTTTTGAAAACATTCGGCAAAAGGAAAAATTGCTCATAATGAGCTATTTCTCCTTTTGCTACAATATCTTCTTTGCATAAGATGTTTTCAAAGTCGTCTGCTGCTGATTTGTTGTATCAGTATACGGGAAAGGTTACGGTCAATGTCGTTGTACTCATCATATCCAACAACATAGTGTTTGGAGGTGAGATAAGAATTTAAGAACAATTTAAGTTATGACAATGATGATGATACAGCTTTAATAAATCTCTTATTTTCAGGTCTTTTATGTGATTTGTTGTGGTCTGACCCAGATAAAGATGTACAAGGTTGGGGAGAAAATGATAGAGGCGTGTCTTTTACTTTTGGAGGGGATGTTGTCAGCAAATTTTTAAACCGACATGATCTAGATCTGATTTGTCGAGCTCACCAGGTCAGTAGAGAAAATGAAGGAAGGAAGGTTTTGTCCTTACTCATCGTTTTAGTATGCAGGCTTTATTGGAGTTTGTGCCATTTTCAACAGTTTCAATTATATTATAGTGACTGCATACTTTAAAAAGATCTCCAGAGTTGAGATACTATTCACAAACACTGTAGCTTAACCCTTTCCCACATACAGAGAAATTTTCTCCATTTGCAATATTGTTAACATCTCTTTTCAATAATTTGAATTACCATTATAGAGATTTTCCATGTTTTTGAGGGTTAGTTTTCAAAGTCGTCTGCTGCAGATTTGTTGTATGTGGGAAAGGGTTCACTGAGCTTTTATTCTCTATTTCTTAAGTATTTTTATCCTCAAAAAATTAAAAATACATTACGAAAATAAATATATGCTGTATGATTATGGTTATATTTATTAGCTATGTCACATATATTTCAAAGATTTATCAAACTTTTTTAGAGCATAAAAACCTAAAACTTACTAGTAGGACAAATCCCTGTTTAGAAGATATTATGTTTACGCGAATAATGCTATACATATTCCTGCCATAAAAATGCCATTATAGACCAGGCTACCTTTAGAAACATTATTCTACTAACTTATGAGAAAAATCAGCAATTTCCATCACCAGTCGTATATGAAGTCTATAATACATAACTTTCATACCATTAAACACATTACATGAATATTATATCCCTCTGAAGTAAAGAACTTGTGCTGACATGCTTGTTTGTTTATTAGCTGGTCAGTTTCACTTTTATAAGAATGCTAAAACCAAACGTTCAGTTGTAATTTATCTGTTTACATTCAAATTCTTTTTAAGGTTGTGGAAGATGGTTATGAATTTTTTGCCAAGAGGCAGTTGGTCACATTATTTTCTGCCCCAAATTACTGTGGAGAGTTTGATAATGCAGGTGGTATGATGTCTGTAGATGAAACGCTCATGTGCTCTTTCCAGGTATGTCTTTGTTATTAGAAGTTCTTGGGATAGAAAGCAGTACCTACTATAATTTGTATCTTTGTACTGTCTCTAACCTTAATTATACTTGCAATAGCTTTCTTATTCTCAATATTACGTCTTTGGAATGTTATAAGGACCTAACAGAGGACCTAACAGCTCATCCAAGAATTATTTTGTTTGCAGCATTATGATACTTATACATCAGTCGGAAAAGATCCAACCTTACCAGGGCTGTAACCTTGGACTGCTTGGTCCAAAAGCAAGTGCTCTATCACGTTGCCGCAATGGCTAGCTCTATATCAAGCAGAACAAGTGTCCCCTTTTATATATATCTTGGCTTCATTTACGGCCCGATATTTGAAATTCGGCCTGGAATTTCCAGACTCTGAGAATGTTGTAAAGATTTTTTTAAAGCTTTTTCTTTGTAGTCTCATATTGGGCGACATTGTAACAGTCCGAAAAATATCAGACCTGGCCAGGGCTCAAACCTTGGACCTCTTGGTTCTAAGGCTAACGCTCAATCACGGAGCTACAAAAGCTAGCTCTATAGCAAGAAAGTGTCCTCTTATACACATATGCTATTTACTTGATCCATACTCACAAGCCACTGCTGCTTTTTTTTGTCCTCACTTTGATAGCCGCTGGTATTTATTTAACCTATTGTCAATTTGTCCATCCATCCATTCAAGGTTGTATAATGCTAATATCTCAAAACATATTTGACCTAGAGCTATGAAATATTGTGGGAAAGATTATCTCAATGTATTTTAGTACACAGTGGGTTAAGGCATCCTTGCTGTTATACCATGTTATAACCCTTACCACATACAACAAAATTGCAGCAGTTAACTTTAACCCTTCCCCACATATAACAAAACTGCAGCAGACAACTTTAACCCTTTCCCACATACAAGAAAATTGCAGCAAACAGTTTTAAACACCCTTTCCTACATACAACAAGCCTGCAGCAAACAAATTTAACCCTTTCCCACATACAACAAAATGGCAGCAGGCAACTTTAACCTATCCCACATACAACAAAACTGCAGCAGACAACTTTAAACACTCTTTCCCACATACAAATAAATTGCAGCAGACAACTTTAAACACTCTTTCCCACATACAAATAAATTGTAGCAGGCAACTTTAACCCTCTCCCACATACAACAAAACTGCAGCAGACAACTTTAAACACCCTTTCCCACATATAACAAAACTGCAGCATACAACTTTAACCCTTACCACATCCAAAAAACTGCAGCAGACAACAGTAAACCCTTTCCAACATACATCAAAACTGCAGCAGACAACTTTAACCCTTTCCCACATACAGCAAAACTGCAGCAGACAACTTTAAAAACCCTTTCCCACATATAACAAAACTGCAGCAGACAACTTTAACCCTTTCCCACATACAGCAAAACTGCAGCAGACAACTTTAAAAACCCTTTCCCACATATAACAAAACTGCAGCAGACAACTTTAACCCTTTCCCACATACAGCAAAACTGCAGCAGACAACTTTAAAAACCCTTTCCCACATATAACAAAACTGCAGCAGACAACTTTAAAAACCCTTTCCTACATATAACAAAACTGCAGCAGGCAACTTTAACCCTTTTCCACATACAACAAAACTGCAGCAGACAACTTTAAAAACACTTTCCCACATATAACAAAACTGCAGCATACAACTTTAACCCTTACCACATCCAAAAAACTGCAGCAGACAACAGTAAACCCTTACCAACATACATCAAAACTGCAGCAGACAACTTTAACCCTTTCCCACATACATCAAAACTGCAGCAGACAACTTTAACCCTTTCCCACATACAACAAAACTGCAGCAGACAACTTTAAAAACCCTTTCCCACATACAATAAAACTGCAGCAGACAACTTTAACCCTTTCCCACATACAACAAAACTGCAGCAAACAACTTTAACCCTTTCCCACATATAACAAAACTGCAGCAGACAACTTTAAACACCCTTTCCCACATACAACAAAACTGCAGCAGACAACTTTAACCTTTTCATACATACAATAAAACTGCAGCAGACAACTTTAAACACCCTTTCCCACATATAACAAAACTGCAGCAGACAACTTTAAACACCCTTTCTCACATACACGAAAATTGCAGCAAACAGTTGTAAACACCATTTACCACATACAGCAACAGGTCTAGCTCTGGCCTAGACAAAATAATAGCCAACATTTTTTTCATGAAAACAAATAATAGCCAAAGCTAACGTGTGAAGCGCGTGAATGTGGAACAATCAAATAAACACATAACAATGCATTGTCAACATTTTTATTTCATATTTATTTATTACCCCTGTACATCAGTTGGTCAGAATAGCAATAAGGTACATAAAACACCCTTTCCCACATATAACAAAACTGCAGCATACAACTTTAACCCTTTTCACATACAAGACAATTGCAGCAAACAGTTTAAGACACCCTTTCCCACAAACAACAAGACTGCAGCAAACAAATGTAACCCTTTCCCACATACAACAAAATTTCAGCAGGCAAAATTAACCCTTTCCCACATATAACAAAACTGCAGCAGAAAACTTTAACCCTTTCCTACATACAACAAAACTACAGCAGACAACTTTAACCCCTTCTCACATACAAGAAAATTGCAGCAAACAGTTTTAAACACCAGATATATATTTGGTTGGTGCATAGCATTGTCTTGTGGTCCTCTACCATGATTGTTTAGCTAATACCTCTTTGTTCAAAATTGGCCCCACATGTTTTACATAGTGATATATAGGGTAAACTTTAAAAATATTCTTGTCTGAAATCGAAAGGCCTAAAGCTTATATATTTGGGGAGTACAATTTCCAAGTGGTCTTATACCAAGATTGTTAAAATTATACCCCTGGGGTCAAAATTGAACCGGCCCTGGGGGGGGGGGGGGGGGGGGGGGGGGGGGGGGTCACCTGTTTTTACATGTAGATGTATAGGGAAAAACTTAAAAAGTCTTTTTGTTAAATACTAATTTGGTACATTAACATTTCTATGGTGACTTTCTAAGTCATATTGACTTGACAACATAGGGTGTTGTTTTTTTTCGCCCTGTGGCAGTGGAGCTTTACTGGTCATCTTGGGCTTCTTGTATTAGCTTCCCTGACCGCAAAATAAGTTATTATACCCCCTTCGAAGCCATATTTTGTCCGACCTATTTCTTACAAACCACTGGGTGGAATTCAATAAAATTTTACATGAAGCTTCTATACCAAGAGATGTGCATATTCTAAAGGGGTTACAATTGCATGTTATTTTACAGAGTTATGGCCCTTTTACTTATTAAGTTATGGTGTAGGTCAAGGTGCCGTTTTGGGGTTATTTATCATCTTCAGTGATTGTTCTAGTTTTAGTTGTCATGAAAAATAACATTACATAACTCATCTAGGGCCATCATGGCCCTCTTGTTTCAAATAATTATATCCCCAAAAAACAAAGTTTTGGGGGGGGTATATAGGAGTCACTGTGTCGGTCGGTCGGTCAGTCGGTCGGTCGGTCGGTCGGAAGCCATATTTTGTCCGGACCATATCTTAACAATGCAACATAGGATTTGAACGAAACTTCATAGGATGATACAACACATTGAGAGGAAGTGCGGCGTACAGGAACCATAACTCTATTTTATCTAAATACAGAGTTATTGCCCTTTGTTACTTTTTCTTATTCGTAGAGTCTTGTCCGGAGCATAACTTTAAAACTAATTGTTGGAATTTAATAAAACTTCATAGGATGATACAACACATTGAGAGGAAGTGCAGTGTACAGGAACCATAACTCTATTTAATCTAAATACAGAGTTATTGCCCTGTGTTACTTTTTCTTGTCCAGAGAATTACTTAATAACTAACAGATGGAATCTAATAAAACTGCATACAATGGTAGAGCATAATCAGAGGAAGTGCAGTGAACAAGAACCATAACTCTAATTTACATAATTACAGAGTTATTGCCCTTTGTTACTTTTTCTTATTCGTAGAGTCTTGTCCAGAGCATAACTTTAAAACTGATTCTTGGAATTTATTAAAACTTCATAGGATGATTTAACACATTGAGAGGAAGTGCAGTGTACAGGAACCATAACTCTATTTAATCTAAATACAGAGTTATTGCCCTTTGTTACTTTTTCTTGTCCGGTGAATTACTTAATAACTAACAGATGGAATCTAATAAAACTGCATACAATGGTAGAGCATAATCAGAGGAAGTGCAGTGTACAAGAACCATAACTCTAATTTACATAATTACAGAGTTATTGCCCTTTGTTACTTTTTCTTATTCGTTGAGTCTTGTCCAGAGCATAACTTTAAAACAAATTGTTGGAATTTAATAAAACTTCTTAGGATGATACAACACATTGAGAGGAAGTGCGGTGTACAGGAACCATAACTCTATTTTATCTAAATACAGAGTTATTGCCCTTTGTTACTTTTTCTTGTCCGTAGAATTACTTAATAACTAATAGATGGAATCTAATAAAACTACATATAATGGTAGAGCATAATCAGAGGAAGTGCAGTGTACAAGAAACATAACTCTACTTACAATTGCATGTTATTTTACAGAGTTATGGCCCTTTTGTTGGTCGGTCGGAAGCCATATTTTGAGTCAAGGTGCTGTTTTGGGGGTATTTATCATCTTCAGTGATAGTTCTAGTTCTACTTAACATGAACTCTTTTGTAGTAACTACAAGAGTACTTAACAATCTTGAAAATTTTAAAAGTTTGGAAAAACAGAGTTGATAACATTATAGGAAAAGGAGAAATAGCTTTTCAGCAGTTACACATTACCCAACGAGACTTACAAAATGTAGTCAATGTAATGGACAATATCATTAATTATTCTACTTCAGATTTTAAAGCCCTCAGAAAAGAAGGCAAAATACCAATATGGAGGGATGAACTCAGGCCGCCCAATTACACCACCTAAAGGGAAAGAACTCCCTGGACCAAGGAAAAAATAATTTCTTCTATTGTGAAACCTGAATCATGTGTGAGCAACATTGGGTGATTTTGGGTCTCATTGACTTCAGATTTGGCATTTAAAGTTACAATGGCTTAAATCTAGTGCAACTACGCTTCTATTTTTAGATCACCTGAGCCGAAGGTGATCTATTCTGATCATTTTGTCAGAAGATGCATCTAGGTATATGGTACATGTAAACGATCAATGAAGACCCTGGTGAGACTGTGTGGTTGAACAGGCTCTTCTGAGTCTTCACTCTTCTCACAGACAACAAAACCCCAAATTGCTTAATGCGGCTCATGTATAGATAGTTTAAATGTCAGTAATGGCTTAAGGATTCTACATGCTTTATTGTCATGTCTTCATTCACATGCCATATCAAAGCTCTAAAAAGGTGGTGTATTGCATGGTCTTTAATCATGATTTGCCCTCCAAACCTTATTTTGATAACAACAGTTTAGGATTTAATTGAGTAATATGATTGCTATTATGGACAAAGACCTTTTTATGCCACCTTATTTTCACATCTTGCGAAATATCAAATTGCTTCATCTTCAATGCGCTTTGTCTGGTAATAGAACTGCTAAGATGTATTCTTTCATTGAAAGAATTGATATAATGTATCAAACAAAGGTATGTTGCCCATGATTGATGATGTTTGTCATGCTGCATCTTCTATACAACACATCAGAGCTCCAAAAAAGGTGCATAATTCATGATCTAAAAAGATTAAAATTCTTATTTGACACTTACACACTATGTTGTTGGTACTCAAAACAACTGTCTCATTGAGATGATTCTTTTGGGTACCCACAATATAAGGTTTAATTGAGTGATAAGGGAGGTTTCCTCACCCACATCTCAGATCTCTGACACATTATCTATAATATGAGCCTATGTTTATGAATAGGTGCAAGTAGACATTTGTTAACAGTGTTGGGTAATATCAGCCATCACATCTTTTCAGTTTTATCATGATATTCAAAGCTTAATAGAAACTTCTTAAAAGCCTTTATTATTGATTTGCTAAACATGTAGATCTTGATGAATCTATACTGTTTGCTAAAGCCAGGTTGTACCTTTTTGCATAGACAGACTCATATGTATTTCCATTTAAAGTGTTGTTATTCAATAATTACTTTTTTGAACTAGGGGAAAGTGAACAAAAGTCTTCAGCTTCAAAAAATGGGAGTAATTACAACTCTGCTTTGTAGGTATTTAAACTGGTATAAAAGATATGTTATGTACATGTGTGTAATGTATGATATATTTTCGTGTCCTCTCCCTTTATGGCTTGTTGACTATAAGCCCTTTCCCACATAAAATAGTTATCCAGCAGACAGCTAATAAAACATCTAGATAAATATATGGAACTTCCCTTAAAACGGAAGTAAAATTAATGAACAGATGTGGAAATAGTGTAGCAAATGGAGAAATTACTCATTATGAGCAATTTCTTTTTGTGCTTCAATGTTTTAAACAATTTTTTGCTGCAGATGCATGAATATGATTGTTTGAACGTCCTAGTTGTGAATTCTTCTTCAACTCTTGTCTCACAAAACTGAGTGTCAATTACATCAGGTGAACCATTGCTTCTCATCTGATAAAGCTAGAAACCCTACTCTGACATTAACTTGCGACATCTTGTCCTGTACTCCAACACTACCATGATGCTGAATCATATCAATCTTGGATCACTTTATGAGCCCTTATACAAATGCCTTGTTATTCATTAGTTTATACACGGAATAGAATTGTCCGATACAAGTCACCTGCAGCATGGTAAACGAAATCTGTAGGTTTGAAGGAACTTTGTTAAACCTTTCCCACTTGTAGACGCGTTTTGACGCATCTGCAGCAGGCGATATCTGAAAGCAAGCAATTTCTCCTTTTGCCACAAAGTTTTCAACTTTATTTAATAGTAAAATTATTATTTATTGAGATTTTTCATGATTTTGTCAATAAGTTTTGAAAGTGTCAGTTGCAGAATTGTTTTATGTGGGAAAGGGTTTAAAGATGAAAACTATTTAACTGTCCCTATGATGCTGTTGTGTTCATTCTTTGCATGTCACCCACAGATATATATTTCTCATTTTACTGTTTTACAATTCATGGTCTTCTGAAAGAAGAAATACTGAAACAAAATGTTAAGATTATTCAAATCACAAGAATCATCCATATTGGTTATTAATGGGGTATATATATGTATCACTATGTCAGTCTGTCTGTCCCTATGTAGCATTGTACTTTATGCCTCAAACATAAAGGCATTTCCCCTCCCTCTGTACTTCACAATCTTTTGAAGAAGTTGAAGAAACATTCAATTCAGAATTGATCTTTCCTTGCATACATATTGAGCTTTGGTGTTAGGTAGGATTTTTATTTTTGTCACAAATTGGCTTCCTTTTAGAAAAATTTGTCCTTTGGAATTAAATGCAGAGGTTAGTCTGTGCTTGTGTTGTTCTATTTGATTGTTTTTTACTGCTGATATAAATATTTTATTTCATTTTAAATATATGTTTTCTCTGTGTTCTTTCTGTTTAACTAACACTTTGTAAGTTTTTAATCAACAACCAATACCGTAAATGTGCCATGTTACACAAAAAAAGCTCTTCATGACTTTACAAACAGTGAAGAATAGTTTGTGCCACAGATAAATCTGATCAGATTCTTTGCTGTTTGTGATCTCATTGAATAAATACGCTTGAAGCCTCCTGGGAAGAGTAATGACCAAAATCTGAATGAACAAGAACGCAATGAATAGTAAACTGTAATTTTTTTATTAATTTCAAAAGTTTAGGTTGATATTTGTGTAACACGGTTCAAATGATAAAGTCGAAGATCATTTCAGACAGACTAGAAACCAGTGTGTGACAGGGTTTTTGCTTTAATCAGTTTTCTCGTAAGATATTTCTAGAATGTTTGACAAAAAAGGATAACATCTATAACATGGAATGTATAACCCTTACCCACTTGCAGCAAATCTGCAGAAGACGACTTTAAACCCATCTTATCAAAAACACGAAACTTTTGTCACAATGTTTTCAAAAGTCGTCTGCTGCGGAGGCGTCGGAAAGCGTCTGCATGTGGGAAAGGGATAATGCAATAATTTAAAAAGAAATACTGTGGAATAATGAACATTTGTTATGTATTTCAATAGTTTTCTGCTTCATAGGTGTTTTAACCCTTTCCCTCATATAGACGCTTTCTGATGCCTCTGCAGCAGACGGCTATTTGAAAACATCGTAACAAAAGAAGAAATTGCACAAAACATGCAATTTCTCCTTTTGTCACAATGTTTTCCACTTTAAGTCATAGGTTATCCTTTCAATTATAGAGATTTTCCATTATTTGACAAAATATGTTCAAAGTCGTCTGCTGCAGAATTGTCGTATGAGGAAAAAAGGTTAAAAAAAGTTGTCTCTTTCACATATTCTTGATATGTTTCAAAATGAAGGTATGAATACCTTCTTACTTTCCCTACAATGTTTTTTTTATATATGTATGAATTAATATTCCAGTTTAATTCCGACTTATCTTGGTAAAACTTTGGAAAATTATCTGCTATGGAAGTGTCAAAATGCATCTGCAAGTAGGAAAGGGTTAAAAAAGTTACTCCCCCCTCTCTGTCTCTTTTCTTTCATCATTTGTTTTCTAAGCCGTTGATTCTTGATATATCATAGAAAGTATCCTTTATTATTAGATTATAGTATTAACCCTTTCCCTCATATGACAATTCTGCAGCAGACGACTTTGAACGTATTTTGTCAAAAAATAGAAAATCTCTATAATTGAATGGATAACCTATGACTAAAAGTTGAAAACATTGTGTCAAAAGGAGAAATTGCTTGTTTTGAACAATTTCTTCTTTTGTCACTATGTTTTCAAAAAGCCGTCTGCTGCAGAGGCGTCAGAAAGCGTCTATATGAGGGAAAGGGTAAACTTTTATTATCATACAAAGCTCTAAATAAGAATTGTATTTGAAGTTCCAAAATCCTTATTTGACCTTGGTAAGATTATTCTTTTAACACTTTCCCACAAACAGCAAATCTTCATTAGACTTTATAAACATCTTGTTAAAAATATAGAAAATATTGTATACAATTGAATTTTTTTGTGGAAAAATGATTTCTAATCATGAGCAATTTCTTCATTTGCCTTAATATCTTCAAATATCATCTGCTGCAGATGAGTTAATCCTTTCCCACATACAGCAAATCTGCAGCAGGCGACTTTGGAAACTTCTAGGTAAAGATATGAAAAGATCTCTATATATGACAGTTTAATTATCGGAAACAGTTGAAAACATTGTGGCAAAAGGTAAAATTGCTCGTTTTGAGCAATTTCTCCTTTTGTCACAATGTTTTCAAAATCCGTCTGCTGCAGAGGCGTCGGAAAGTGTCTTTATGTGGGAAATGGTAAAAATGTGTGCAGGTGGGACAGGGTTAAATACCCACAAAATAGGGTTTAAATGAGTTAAGAGAGGTATGGTGGAACAAAGACCTGTATTCTCCATCTTATTTAAGCATCTGTCATTTCTTATTAGTTCACCTAATCATGATGTACGTGGTGAGCTTTTGTGATCGCTCACCCTCCGGGGGTGTTGTCTGTCCGTCTGTTAACAATTTCCTACAATTGACTTCACCTACTAAACCAATGGACTGATTTCAAAATAACTTAACAGGATTGATCCTTAGGTGGTCCTCTTTTAAAGTTGTTCAAAGAATTTAATTCCAAGTAGAACTTTGGTTGCTGCAGCATCAGAAAAGGGAAAAATTGCTAAAACTTTAAAAATCTTCCTCTCCAAAAGTACTAGTCCGATTTAAAGATTAATTTGCGCAAATGTTCCTCGGGGGACCTTCTACCAAGATTGTACAAATTATTCTGATCCGTTGAAAAACATGGCCGCCAGGGGGTGGAGCTTGTTATCCTTATATGTGCATTGTAAAATCTTCAAAAATCTTCTTGTCCAAAAGTACCGGGCCGATTTAAAAATAATTTGGAACAAATGTTCCTTTGGGGATCTTCTACCAATCAGATCCAATTTAAAAACATGGCTGCCAGGAGCAGGGCTTGTTTTCCATATATGTGCATTGTAAAAATTTACAATTTACAATTTATTCTGATCCGTTGAAAAAATCATGGCCATCATGGCCACCATGCATGTTTTCCTTAAATGTTTAGAGTAAAAAACTTTGAAAACTATTGAAGTTCTATTAAATCAGGTGAGCGATGTTGGGCGATCATGGCCCTCTTGTTTGTAGTATCCATATCAACAATAGTTTTGGTTGTTTTATTGCTAATATTGTAGGTATTTATGGAAAAATATTACTCCATGTGAAAAAATTATATGCAAATGTATGAGAGTTCATTTAAGAAAAACTACTATTGAAACAAAAATGAGAGGTGCACCAGGAAAAACCAACCTTAATGTAATTATTAGTAATTATTATATGTGTGGCAAAAACCCTATCTGCTCCTTAATGCTATGGATTTAAATTGATACTGCTTTATAGAAATTTCTTGAAACATTCTATGACTAATATGCGAACAGTGCAGAGCCAGATTGGACTGTGTTGATGTATTGAATGATCTCCATCAAAACTGGTATCAAATGCCCTAAGGTTGGGCTTCTTAAATGCTGTTCATATTGTCATTAAGCATGGTAGGTTTAATGTGTAAATAATTCTAATAATGCAAACAATAATACTGTGTTTTTTAAAACTACTTTGCTTTGCATCTTTCATAAATTAGGGTCTATGTTTATGATTAAACCCTTAAGTTCATTGCAATTTTCAGTCTAAGGGAGCCTAAATAAACATGAAAGAGACATTGGAAATGTTAGTTCTCAGAAATGTTACTGAACTATTTGAATTGAGGCTGCCTACCACCAAGGGAAGATAAACATGTAAAAATTGCATCAGAAAAACAATTTACATTTTAATCAAGTTGCATAGAAGTGCAGGAAGATCTTCATCTACACTTGTAACAAATACATTAAGATCGGTTTTCCTGGAGCTCTGTTTATTTGTGAACCTTGGAAGAAAAATCATATTTAAAAAACTTGTTTATCAAATTATTTGTTTGTTGTATGAGTTGTTGAGCAACTTGCTCTTTTTTTGTTTTTATTGTAAATTCTAAAATACTTTATTAATTTTGTACATTAATTTTGATTGTACCAGGGACGTAGATAAGATCTTATCTAAGTCCCTGATTGTACACACCTGATACCTAATGTAGCAGGCAATCTTTGGATACATTGTAGAAAAGGGAGAAATTTCTCCAAATAGCATTGTGTCCTTTCCCTTCTTTTCTTTAAACACTATATTAAATAGAATTATACTGAATATTATTTTTCCAAATGTTCAACTGTTTTAAATTTTCCCTCAAATGCTTTCAATGAGCTTTAATGATGTAAACATTTTTCTGTTTCAAGGAAAAAGTTAAAACAATCATGGAATTTACTTTCAAAATACTTCAAGGAAGAAGTTTAAGATGCATACATAATATCTATTTTGTTTCATTTTCTACTGCAATCATTATGTAAAAGTTAAACAAAAAATTAAATAATGTTTCAGAAATAAGCTAGAGAAAAGAAAGGCAAAAATTGTAAAAGATGGAGGAGTGAAACTGTCACATGGATGAGCTTTGCATTTCTAGCATGATCTTACTTAGCTCTTTAACCCTTTCCCACGCACAGCAAATCTGCAGCAGAAGACTTTGAAGACGTATTGCCAAAAATGTGAAAAGTCTCAATAAATCGGAGTTTAATACTAATATAGAGTTGAAAACATTGTGGCATTGTCGCAATGTTTTCAAAAGTTGTCAGTGGCCGAGGCATCAAAAAGCATCTGTGTGGGGGAAAGGGTTAACTGATATGGTGGTTGAACCAATTCAACTCTGATTATTTTTTAATGAACTTGTTCAGCTTTTCATTTGGAAGAGTCCATAGCCAATTATAGGAATATCGAGATCAAAAGGTTTTGTTGAGTAGCCCAGTCAGGTGGTGCAGATCCACAGACTGGCCTTGTTCTATACTGATTGCAAAGACTTCAAAATGTTGGTCCCAGCAGGCAAAATGTTAACCCTCTCCGCCATGTTAGCACTTTCTGATGAGCAATTTCTCCTTTTGCAACATTATTTACAACTCTTTATATATTAATTTCATTTTCATATTTGTTTGCTTATTTTAGCCTAAATGTTTTCAAAGTCGTCTGCTGCAAGTTTGTTGGAAAGGGTTGAGAGTTGTCTGCTTGGAAACAAATTAAGGAAGTTAGTATCTGAAAAACTTAAATTATAATTTTGATTCATCGCTGAAAACTTTGCTGATTTTTTTTGTCTGCTGCACTGACCTTCACTCTATTTGAGTTTTGTCCTTGAAATATTGCTTGACATTAGAACATATTGTTTGTGTTTTTTCATGCAACACAAATTACAAAATTAATAACAATTCATGCACCTCATAATAATGTAAATCTTTACAGTAAGGTCAGGATCAGGTTTCTAATTTAAAGTAAAGCGTCTATGAAAAAAAAAAACATTCTGGCGTGAGACTATATTTTTATCTGATAATTGTTTATAGGTAATAACCAAGGGTAACGGAAGGTCATGCTTGCAGGTCGTTGTATTGTGAAAATTATTTGTCCGCGGACTAGGCATATATCTTTCAGTACAATGCACTTGAAAAACCAGGTAGGCAATATACCTGTCTGAATGTTCCTATAACCTATGCTCTGTTTATAAATCAAAACACTAACGTTCATGTTAGCACCGTGTTTACATATTGTTCAAGTACAGTAGTAGACAGAATGGTAATACCAACTCCTCAGTCAAATAATTATCACAATATCTATCTGTTTAGTTAGAAGAGACTATAATTATCCCATGTTGGAAATTGTTGAATGGATGTTATGTTTTTATTATTTAAGTTATATATACTTCATTTATAAATCATGATATTATAGCCAGTTTAACATAGCTGTTTAAATAGCCAACTTGTACATCATGACAAGGGCCAATGTTTCCCTTGGATCTTTTTTTCTTTTTGTATTAAAGAAATGATGAAAAAAAAAACATTGTTTTTGTTGCAGGGTTGTTTTTAACACTTTCCCAAATGCAGACCCATTTTGACACATCTGTACTAGATTACTTTTACAAACATTGTAGCAAAAGGAGATTTGCCAATAATAATTTTGCCTTTTTAGCTCGCCTATTCGAAGAAATAGGGGAGCTTATGTTATCACCCCGGCGTTGGCGTTTGCGTTGGCGTTGGCGTTGGTGTTGGCGTCCGCGTTGCCAGCTTGGTCAAACCTTTGCGTGCAAGGCCTTTTCTCAGACACTGTGTATGCTGTTGCTTTGAAACTTCACACACTTATTCAGGATCATTAGGGGACCTTGTATGTCAAGTCCCATAACTCTGGAATGGATTTTGACTGAATTGTGCCCCTTTTTGGACTTAGAAATTTTGTCAAACCTTTGCGTGCAAGGCCTTTTCTCAGACACTGTGTATGCTGTTGCTTTCAAACTTCACACACTTATTCAGGGTCATTAGGGGACCTTGTATGTCAAGTCCCATAACTCTGGAATGAATTTTGACTGAATTGTGTCCCTTTTTCGACTTAGAATTTTTGGTCAAACCTTTGCGTGCAAGGCCTTTTCTCAGACACTGTGTATGCTGTTGCTTTGAAACTTCACACACTTATTCAGGATCATTAGGGGACCTTGTATGTCAAGTCCCATAACTCTGGAATGGATTTTGACTGAATTGTGCCCCTTTTTGGACTTAGAAATTTGGTCAAACCTTTGCGTGCAAGGCCTTTTCTCAGACACTGTGTATGCTGTTGCTTTCAAACTTCACACACTTATTCAGGGTTATTAGGGGACCTTGTATGTCAAGTCCCATAACTTTGGAATGGATTTTGACTGAATTGTGCCCCTTTTTCGACTTAGAATTTTGGTCAAACCTTTGTGTGCAAGGCCTTTCCTCAGACACTGTGTATGCTGTTGCTTTGAAACTTCACACACTTATTCAGGATCATTAGGGGACCTTGTATGTCAAGTCCCATAACTCTGGAATGGATTTTGACTGAATTGTGTCCCTTTTTGGACTTAGAAATTTGGTCAAACCTTTGCGTGCAAGGCCTTTTCTCAGACACTGTGTATGCTGTTGCTTTCAAACTTCACACACTTATTAAGGGTCATTAGGGGACCTTGTATGTCAAGTCCCATAACTCTGGAATGGATTTTTTTCAAACATTTGGATTTTTTTCTTTTTCTTTTCTTGTATTTTTCAATTTTGCGTTTAGCTCAACGTTAAAGTTTCGATTTTTTTTTTTTCTCAATAAGTACTGGTTCTAGGGCTTTCATATTTTTTGGGGTAAAACATTTGTTTTTTGCTGGATTTTGAAAATTGGGCATAGCTTCTTCATATTTTGTTGGATTAATTTCATTTTTTTTTTAATTTTCTTGTATTTTTTAACTTTGAGCATTATTTTTTTATTTTTTATTTTTTTTCTTGAATTTTAGAACTTTGTGTTCAACTAAAAAAATTTTTTTAAATTTCTTGTATTTTTTAATTTTTTTTTTTTATTATTTCTTGTTTAAAAATAATTGTGTTTAGCTCAATGTTAGAGTTTTGTTTACTTTTTGTCTTTTACACTTGCCTTGATAGTCAAAGCAGGGGACACAGTGAGACATTTAATTACGCGTAATTCTTGTCTTTCTTTTGTAAATTCAATTTCAACTGAATTATTCCACTTTTGGATTTTGGACTTTATACCCATGCTATAACTGTTCTGAAGTAGGCCCTGATAGACGATATCCCTGATAGGCGAGCTATATTGTCCTCCGACAACTCTTGTTTCATAACTCTTTTCAAAATTTACTTTCATTTTTAGCTCACCTATGCACGAAGTGCAAGGTGAGCTATTGTGATCACATTTTGTCCGGCGTTCTGCCGTCGTGCGTCGTCAACATTTGAGCTTGTTAACAATCTACGGGCTACATTTTGCATCCAATCTTCATGAAAGTTTATCAGAACGTTTATCTCCATAAAATCTTGGACAAGTTCGAAACTGGGCCATATGAGGTCAAAAACTAGGTCACTAGGTCGAATTAAATGGAAATCTTGTTAACACTCTGGAGGCCACATTTTCAACTTGAGCATGTTGAAACTTTATCAGAATGTTTGTCTTGATGATATGTAGGTCAAGTTCGAACATGGGTCACGTCGGGTCAAAAAGTAGGTCACTAGGTCAAATTGAAGGAAAATCTTGTTAACACTCCAGAGGCCGCAATTTTTGCTTCAGCAGTTTGAAATTTTGTGAGAATGTTTGTCTTAAAAATATCTAGGTCAAGTTCGAATATGGATTATGCCGGGTCAAAAACTAGGTCACTAGGTCAAATTGAAGGAAAATATTGTTAACATTGTGGAGGTTGCATTCAGACTAATTGTCTTGATGTGTTTTGCATTGCAGTACATTGTATAATTAAGGTGAGCGATCCAGGGCCATCATGGCCCTCTTGTTTAATTTTTTTTTCGATTTTGTCAAAAAAGCTTTTTAGCTCACCTGAGCACAAGGTGAGCTATTTCGATCACCTTTTGTCTGTTGTGCGTTGTCAACAAGTGCCTTGTTAACACTCTACAGCCTACATTTTGCATCCATTCTCATAACAGTTTATCAGTACATACATGTCCATCAAAACAAGGTCATGCGAGGTAAAAATCTAGGTCACTAGGTCAAATTGCAGGAACATTTTGTTAACACTCTTGAGGCCACATGTTGAAACTTTGTCAGAATGTTTGCTTTCATGATATGTAGACCAAGTTCGATCATGGGTCATGTCAGGTAAAAAAAATAGGTCTCTATACCAAATTGATGAGAAATATTGTTAACAGGCTTAGCGGCGGAATTTTTTTACTCCTGTAGCTTTAAACTTGGGTCATGTAGGGTCTAACACTAGGTCACTATACACAATTGGGGTAAAACCTTGTTAAGACCATGGAAGATGTAATTATAACTTGAGCATGTTGAAATATTGTCAGAATAATTGCCTTGATGATTTATAGATTTGGTTCGAATTAGGTTATGTCCAGTCAGAATCATAGTCACTAGGTCAAATTTGAGAGAAATCTTGTTTACTCTCCCGAGACTGCGTTTTTTGCTTAATCAGCTTTAAACTTTGTCAGGATGTTCTAGGCCAAGTTCAACTATTGGTTATGTCTTGTCAAAAACTATGTCACTAGGCTAAACTAAAGGAAAATTGTGTTAACACTCTGGAAGCCGTATTTTTAGCTCACCTGAGCTTTGCTCAAGGTGAGTTATTGTGATCGCCTTTTGTCCGGCGTCCGTCGTGCGTCGTGCGTCAACTTCTTCTCCTCAGTAACCAGTGTGTCAATTGGGATGAAACTTCACAGAAAGCATCCTCTCAATGACCTCACCAGAATTCCTTCAAATTTTTGGGATCCATGCAAAATTCTGGTTTCCATGGCAACGAAACCGAAAAAACTTCAAAATTCTTCTTCTCCCAAATTGGTTGGCAGATTTTCAAATAATTTTGTAGAAATGTTCCTTGGATGACCCTCTATCAGATTCCTTCAAGCCGTGTTGATTGGTCGAAAAACATGGCCGCCAGGGGGGGCGGGGCTATTTTGCCTTATATGGCTATAGTGAAAACTTAAAAAATCTTCTCCTCCGAAAGTGTAAGGCCGATTTTCAAATAATTTTGTAGAAATGTTCCTTGGGTGACCCTCTATCAGATTCCTTCAGGCCATGTTGATTGGTCGAAAAACATGGCCGCCAGGGGGGGCGGGGCTATTTTGCCTTATATGGCTATGGTGCAAACTTAAAAAATCTTCTCCTCCAAAAGTGTCAGGCCGATTTTCAAATAATTTTGTAGAAATGTTCCTTGGGTGATCCTCTATCAGATTCCTTCAAGCCATGTTGATTGGTCAAAAAACATGGCCGCCAGGGGGCGGGGCTATTTTGCCTTTTATGGCTATAATGAAAACTTAAAAAATCTTCTCCTCCATAAGTGTCAGGCCGATTTTCAAATAATTTTGTAGAAATGTTCCTTGGGTGACCCTCTATCAGATTCCTTCAAGCCATGTTGATTGGTCGAAAAACATGGCCGCCAGGGGGGGGGGGGGGGGGCGGGCTATTTTGCCTTATATGGCTATAGTGCAAACTTAAAAAATCTTCTTCTCCAAAAGTGTCGGCCCGATTTTCAAATAATTTTGTAGAAATGTTCCTTGGATGACCCACTTTCAGATTCCTTCAAGCCATGGTGATTGGTCAAAAAACATGGCCGCCAGTAGGCAGGGCTATTTTGCATTATATGGCTATAGTGAAAACTTAAAAAATCTTCTCCTCCAAAAATATCTGGCCGATTTTCAAATAATTTTGTAGAAATGTTCCTAGGGTGACCCTCTATCAGATTCCTTCAAGCCATGTTGATTGGTCGAAAAACATGGCCGCCAGGGGGGGGGGGGGGGGCGGGCTATTTTGCCTTATATGGCTATAGTGCAAACTTAAAAAATCTTCTTCTCCAAAAGTGTCGGCCCGATTTTCAAATAATTTTGTAGAAATGTTCCTTGGATGACCCACTTTCAGATTCCTTCAAGCCAAGTTGATTCGGAAACTATGGCTGCCAGGGGGCGAGGCTTATATAGCTAAAGTGAAAAAAAAAAATAATCAGGTGAGCGATTCAAGGGCCATCATGGCCCTCTTGTTATTTTAAGCATGAAATCTTGTCAGAATAGGTATTTTGATGATATCTTAGCTGAGTATGAATATGGGTCATGTACAGTCAAAAACTCTGTTACATAGCAACATTAAAGGAAACTCTTATTAATAATCTGGAAGCCGTACTTTGACCTTGATCATAAAGAAAGTTTGCCAGAACGATTTTCTTGATGATATCCAGACCAAGTGCGAATATGGGTCATGTCAGATCAAAAACAAGGTCACTAGGTCAAATTGAAGAGACATCGTGTTAACACTCGTTAAGCTTACCTGCCTGCAAAGTGAGTTATTTGTGATTGACTATACGGTTGGCATAACTCAGGTAAGCGATCCAGGGCCATCATGTCCCTCTTGTTAAGACTTCTGCTGCATATTTGGAAATCATTTTGAACAAATGTTCCTTGTGTGACTATAGATTGTTCAAATTATTACGATCCAGTGGAAAACATGCCACCAGGGGTTGTTGGAGCTTGTTTTCATTAGTATGTGTATAAAGAAAACTTAAGGAATCTTTAAATATATTGGCACAAATGTTTCTTGGGTGACCATCTACCAAGAATTTTTAGATTATTCCGATTCGTTGACATACATGGCCGCCAGGGGACGGGACTTGTTTTTATAGTGAAATTTCTCCTTGTACGTAAAACAGGACCGTTTCTAAAAATATTTTGTTCCAATTAGGTGGCCCTCTACCAAGATTGTTAGTATTATTCCGATCCATTGAAAAACATGGCCGCCGGAGGAGGGGCTTGTTTTCCTTATATGTATTAATAGTGAAAACGTAGACAAATCTTATTGTTTAAAGCACTGGCCCGATAAGCAAATATATAATTTGGCACAAAGGTTCCTTTATATGTATATCTAGTGAAAGCTTTATAATTCTGCTAGTTCATAGGTAACAACCTGATTTAAAAAACATATTTGGCACAAATGTTCTTTGGGTATCGTTGAAATTATTACGATCCGATGATAAACTTCACCACCAGGGGACGCTGCTTGTTTTCTTTGTACACATATTTAATTTCTATAAATTCAGGTCAGCGATTTAGGAACATCATGATCCTGTTGTCCTTGTTTATTATAATATAAGCCTGTCTGTGGGAAAAAACGTATAACTTTTATCCGCTATATAATCGAAAGCATCACTTTTCCTCTTCGCAAATCACTTGTAAAACACCTAAAAGGTTTCCTGTGAATTTCGTCTTGAATCTGAGCAGATGTACATTCTGATCTGAACCTACGTAACATAACGATCGTGGTAAGAACAGGAGGAATGTTTGACCGGATATAATTTCAGATGACGTCCGTGAATATAGACCATCTGCAAACGACTTTTGCCACAATCAGATACATTTTTAACTAAATGTTATAGAGATTTTAACTAGATGTTTTTGAAAGTCGTCTGCTACAGATTTGTTGTTTGTGAGAAAGGGTTTAAAATAGGCGGAGAGTGTAACCACTGTATTCCATCTACAAATGTACTGTATACGGGGGTTTAGACATGTCGAATATAATTGTTACACATGTTCTTGCATTGTTACGGAATAGGTAGCCGACGGGGTTGAAACCGGTTTGTATAACGGTTTTTGGAACTTTTATTTTTACATACCTTTCCTTAAGGCCTATCATACAATGCATGAAAATAGGTAATGGTGATTTTGGACATTTGCTAAAGTCCGTCTACCATTGTAGATTGAATACAGTGAGTAATAAAGTTCATGTTATGTAATGTTATGGTAAGCAGTGTATGGAATGCATTTTGAAATGTTCATAAATTGTATTTCTGTACACCGTTTCGTGAGATTAGTTCTATATCCTCTAAGAAAAGGGAGAACATTATTGGTGGAATTACATCCCCTTGTTTAAAACGCATTGCGCATTCGAACAAATCTGAGTAGTTATTGCAACGTCTAACTACTTCATATACTTACTTTGACGGATGAATAAATATCTCGTACAATGCGCAATTATTCCCCTTTAATCGCAACGTACCATAGTCCGTTGTGATATACCCTATCAAACGCATTCTTAAGTTCAACAAATGCACAGTATAACCTTCCCTTACGGTTTAATATAAGGTGAATTATAGTCAAGACAAAAATAGCATCCATAGAAGACCGACCTTTTCTAATTCCAAACCGACCGTCGCTTAGTATGCCGTTATCTTCTAATCTTCTATCGTTTTTTGAAAAGCAGCTAACTAACGGGATACCCTATAATTGTTTTTAAAGCCATTATGGTAATTCTCTTGAATATTTGTTGATGGTCACTTGAGTGAGATTTATCTTATTTAAATCACTAACTTCTAACCAGAATCACCGGAACCAAATTGTTTGTGAACGTCGTAGCAACCAAGAAATACGTCAACGGAAACGTCCGTGACAGTAACAAACAACTGAGGACGTCAGGAGAAGGACATAGATATCTTATCTTGGAACGTAAACGGCTTATCACGTAAAATCCATGACCCAGTTTTCATTAACTACATTGAACACTATGACATTATTCTATTGACTGAAACGTGGGTTTCTAAGTTGACAAACATTAACATGGAAATAGCAGGATATGACTGCGAATACCTATATGGAAATAAATCGCGAAATGTGTCTAAAGGTCGCTATAGTGGAGGGATATCAGTATATTATAGGCATTCAATCTCAAAACATATACAAGTGGTAGAAAAACACCAAAATGGCATCATTTGGCTCAAACTTAGCAAAAGATATGATTGATTCGAATAACGATGTTTACATGCAGTTTATATCCCTCCACAGGCTTCAACTGTAATCGATTTAAACAATTTTGACTTTTTGAGAATATAGAGGCAGGTCTAGAAAAATATAAATCACTTGAAACCTGTTTCGTAATGGGCGATTTAAACAGTATAACTTCAAACCTACAAGATTTTTTGGATTATGACATGTATAATCTATCAAATAATGTAAACATTACCCCACGTGTTTCAAAAGATCACGTGATAGAAACGTATGGAAGGCGCTTGAATGAGCTATGTCAATCTACTTCATTCATAATCGGTAACGGTCGACTGCGCAGTGACCATGCCATTGGGGATTATACATTCCATTCAAGCAAAGGCTCAGGGGTTGTGGAATATATATATTGCATGATATAAACCATTCCCAATGTATAAACAATTTTAAAGTGTCCGAACCATGTGAATTTTCTGACCACTCAGGATTAATTCCGAGTCTAAAAGGGTAACCATATCACATGAAAATAATTATAGTGTTGTTGATGATAATGAAAATATATGTCTTATAACATTCGATGATTCCAAAGTAAATGACTTTGCACAAATAATTCAATAAAAAAATATAGTAATTCAATTCCTATGCAATAGTATAGAGGAAAATGATAATATAGATAACGTAACCAAATCTTTCGTTTCTATCATCAGAGAAAGTGGACTTAACGTTTTTGGTAAGACATTCAAAGCTAAAAATAACAAGAGGCCCATGAGGGCCTTTGCTCTACTGGTATGGTTCTTTGGTCATTTTCAATCCAGAGCATGTATGTATGGTGAAGATCGGATAGTAAATGGAGGCTCTTTTGTGTTCACAAGCTGTATTATAGCAATTTTTACAATTTCATGGACCATAATCCAATCTTGCATGGGCGGATCTGGCTGATTTTCAAAAGGAACCAAGCTCTCATCAATATTTAACTACTATCTAAGTTTGGTGAAGATCATATAGTAAATGGAGCCTCTATTGTGTTCACATGGTCAATTATAGCAATTTGGACAATTTCAAGGGCCATAATCCAGTCTTGTATGGGCGGATCTGGCTGGTTTACGAAAGGAACTGAGCTCTCATGGATATCTAACTACTGTATAAGTTTGGTTGAGATACAATCAAAAGTGAAGACTGTATCGTGTTAACAAGCTCTTTTATAGCAATTTTGACCATTTCAAGGGCCATAATCCAGTCATGCATGGGCGGATCTGGCTGGTTTTCGAAAGGAACCGAGCTCACATAGATATCTAACTACTGTATAAGTTTGGTTGAGATACAATCAAAAGTGAAGACTGTATCGTGTTAACAAGCTCTTTTATAGCAATTTTGACCATTTCAAGGGCCATAATCCAGTCATGCATGGGCGTATCTGGCTGGTTTTCGAAAGGAACCGAGCTCTTATGGATATCTAACTACTGTATAAGTTTAGTTGAGATACAATAAAAAAAGAAGACTGTATCGTGTTAACAAGCTCTTTTATAGCAATTTTGACCATTTCAAGGGCCATAATCCAGTCATGCATGGGCGGATCTGGTTTTCGAAAGGAACCGAGCTCTCGTGGATATCTAACTACTGTATAAGTTTAGTTGAGATAAAATCAAAAGTGAAGACTGTATCGTGTTAACTATTCTGCCATATAGACCATAAACAGAAGTCCGCAGATAGTTTACCATAGTTCTTTATTGACGGTAAAATCCTAAAAGCAAACAAACAACTATTATATTCACTGTCAAAACATTACATTGCAATCCATCAGGTTCTGCACCGCTTACCAAGAAAACAAGTCCACATACATGTATAAGATTGACTAAGTCTACATACATGTATAATATTGACTAACTAATGTGGACCTACATGATCAAAGACAAAAAACACCTACAAAATTAAGGTGTACAAAATGTGTGACAAACAGTGAAGCCCCATCATGGTGCATGATCAGGGACAACACTAACTGCACAATACAACCTATGCAAACGGTGCACAAACTGATAAATCACAATAAGCTGATCTCATCTATTAAAACTCTTCAAACCATACGCAAATAAGAAATAATAATATTCATTCACATTAATTAAACCACACGAAGAAAATATATCTCTTAACACATATCATTGAGGACAACCTAAAAGTGCAGGGAATACCTACTAAAAATAGAGCCACGTGACGTCAGAAAGAAGACACCGCGCCATTCCATTTTTAGTCCCATGCTTACGCTGAATTTGCACGCTAAATCAACTATCTAAAATTATGAAAAGAACATATACGATATGGCATTCAAGAAGAAAAATACATGTTTTAACTTGTAGCTGAAAGCTATTAACTTACAGAGTGTGCAGGACCATACAACTTAAGATTTGAGATGCTCAAAATCTCGGCACGGCATCTTCTAGGCTGATACAAGCGGAACACGATAAAAACCGAGTAAACCGAAAGCAAATAATGTATACAAGATAACTCTATTCAATTTCCAACAACTAATAAGACAAGGGTTACTTCCCTTTGACCATATGAAAGTGAAATGCTAAACTGGCCAGAACACTCCCCGTCTTATATCAAAAGATATAACACCTTAATTTACGAAGTCATATCTAACGAAACAAGATGTGACCTATAGTTATGTAGTCTTACACGTCTGTAAGACATAAAGTTCTACCAAATGATAATATCAGTCCTAATATCGAACCATAGAACTTCATAACGAAGTTTAGTGTCCTGTTCCACTAATATTGATTGATGATTCAACCACTAGAGATACGTGTCCTAATCGCACAAAGATATCAATCTAATGTGTCCTATGTATACATAGAAATTCACGATAAAGTGTCCTTAACGCACATGTCATGTTGAAGTGTCCTTAACGCACTTATATTGATGTAACTCTAGTTTACAGTTAGTTTGCACAGTCCTGACCTTCGTCGCACAATAGTAGCACCATCTCGCAAATAGGACAGGTATAGGTTACCATTCGGTCCTCCCTTGAAAAGTGGTTCATAATCTCAGTGTCACTCGAGGCAATCTTGTGCAGATGAATTTGACCATTATTTTGCAGGGCTTTCTTTGTGCGTTCCAACAGGCTTATTGCGCTTTCACGTGACGGTCTGGATGCCAAAGCGTCATCAACATAAAAGTCCCTTGCGACAAACTTCTCCACATCTGTGTCAGCTTTCTCTACTGTCTTACGAAGGCCATATGTAGCCACGGCCGGGGAAGGCTTGTTTCCAAAGACATGGACACGCATGCGGAAAACAGTCAGTGGCTGCTCTGGGTTGTTATTTTCAAACCAGAAGAAGCGTAGGAAGTCTCTATCTTCAGTATTCACAAGGAATCTGTAGAACATTTGCTCTATATCTGCAGATATGGCATACTTGTCTCTGCGGAAACGAAGCAACACACCAAGCAGACTGTTGGTCAGGTTTGGTCCTGAGAGCAGCAGGTCATTTAAAGACTGGCCTTTAAAGGTAGCTGACGAGTCAAACACTCCTCGTATTTGGTTTGGTTTATTGGGATGGTACACCCCAAATAGTGGCAGATACCATTTCTCTTTGCCATTTTCAGTTGAGTCTGGAGCCCTCTCTGCTGCGCCACTACGGAAAATCTTCTCCATGAACTGGACGAGATGCTCACACTTCTTTGGATTCCTTTCCAAGCTTTTCTTCAACAGGATTGCACGTTTAAATGCCTGAGATTTGTTATCTGGCAGTGCAGGCCTTGATGTCTTGAAAGGCAAAGGTGCTGTCCACAGTCCGGAAGCGTCTTTCACAAAACTCTGATCCATAATCTTGATAAAGTCTCTATCCTCAGCTGACAGGCCAACTTTGTTATCGTCAGGAGATCTTTGGAAAACGTCCCTACCAATGAAGTCTTGTTCCTTCACTGTCAGGTAAGACATGCATGGTTGAAAGATTGTAGCTCGACAGTCCTTGCCTATGTTGGTCAAGTAAGTATGCACGGAATCTGGCCGATGAACCTTCCCAAGACACACTTCACCAATGATAACCCAGCCTAAAGGAAGTCGTAAGGCGAAGGGTAAGTTTCTGGGCCCTGTTATTTGATCCATCACATGGTGGGCTGCAGGTAAGTCTCTGCCAATCAGCAGATGTATGCCAACACCCTGTTCTAATGGAGAAATCGAGGAAGCAATCTTATTTAGGTGAGGAAAGTTATGAGCGACTTCTGGTGTCGGTATCTCTGAGATATCTTGCGGAATGGCCTGACATTCAATCAATATGGGTAATTCAAAGCTAGCAGGCAATGAAGCATCTGTAGACAACACAGTCAGGCCAGCAACGCGTCTCCCCGCCATGACGCTACTACCCGAACATGAGGACAGTGTGTACTCTGCTGATTCACCGGAGACGTTCATTTTGTCACAGAGTTCAGTGCTTATTAATGAGCGATTACTTTGATCGTCTAAAATAGCGTACACACGTTCTGTACTTTCTTGACCATTGTAATGTACGTCAACCAAGACAATTTTCCCGCAGGATCTGCCCTTAAAGCCTTGGCCATAGAGAGAAGTACATTTTGAAGATACTGTCACTTTATTTCGCTCAGATGCAGGCACAGCTGAATTACGCACATTATGCTCAGTTCCATCTCGATGCATGACCGTAAGATGATTTTTCTTCATACATATTTCACAGGTGACCGTCACTGGACAGTTAGTGGACACGTGATTACTGGAAGAAATGCATTTGTAGCATATACCCTTTTCTTTCAGCAGCTTTCGCCGATCTTCCCATGTCTTGTTCGCGAAAATGTAACACTCTTTTAAACTGTGTCCAGATCTGTGTATGGGACATCGTGTGAGCTGACTACTTTCCAACTTGTCGTCACTGTTTTCACTGTTAACCTGGATGTCAGTTTTACGATTTACTACACGAGCGTTTACCGAAGAGTTCTGTCTCTGTTCCGTTTTTGGGTACACTTCTGCCACTTGATTATCCCACTGAAATGCTGGGTCATTACGAATTTTACTTGCGTCTCGCACAAACTCTACAAATACTGAAAAGGGTGGAAATGTCACTTTATGTTCCTTCTTATACTTCGCAGCCTGCGAAATCCACTTTTGCTGAAGATTATATGGCAGCTTACACACAATTGCATTGACACCAGATGAAGAGTCGTAGGCAGCGAACTGAGTGGCAAATTTAGGATCCGCTTTAACTGAACACACTTCGAGCAAAAGGTCACTGAGTTCATATAGACGTTTATTGTCTTTATTAGACAACTGGGGGAACTTTTCAAGTCTCGATTTCAGCGAAGCTTCAACTATCTCCGGCGATCCATAACAGTTCTCTAATCTCTCCCAGATGAGCTCTAAGCCTCTTTCCGGATTCGAAGCGTTCGATGCATGTAGGCTTTCAGCCCAAATTTGTGATTCTTGTCCCAAATTGTTAACTAACAAATCAATCTCTTCTACGGGTGTTACTTTTAGTTCCTTCATCACACTTTTGAAGGTAGCTTTCCATACGCCGAAGGATTGCGGTTTCTCGTTAAACTTCTTCAATCTTTGTGGCATAATATCTTTCCGCAACAGGAAACTAGTCAAAACATCAGTGTCTGAATTTCTAAGACGTGAATCTTGACGTGTATCTTGACGTTCACAAATACTTGCCAGACGTGAATCTTGACGTGTATCTTGACGTTCACATACGCTTGCCTGCTTCGCTTCACTAGGACACTGTTTGAGGTAAGTCTCAGAGTCCGAACTTTCAACACTAATATCATCACACTCTAATTGTCTATTTGGATTGGTAAAAGCATATTCTGGAAGTCTAGTTTGCGTCCCGGCTGTCTCAACATTAGGCACTGCAGGTAAATTATCTATATAATCTTGCGATCTTTCACTGGCAGCTTGATAAGGTAAGTTAAAGTAGATATTTCTCGCACGTTGAGTGACCGACACACCATCAGCTTCATCTACATAAGATGCTTCCATTTCTGCGGCAGCGACGTCACTCTCTACCTTCAAAACAGTTATGTCCGCACTAACTTCCTGTTTAACCCTTGACGCTCTTGCCACTGCAAATTGACGTTCTTCCTCAATGAGTGCTATTTTCTTCAACAGCTCTGCTTCTTTCTTGGCATACTCTAACCGAATGCGTGCTGCTTCCGCGCGAGCGCGAGAACTTGAAGAAAATGACGCGTGAGAATTTGACTTCTTAGAAGCGCGAGATAACTTTGATCTTACAGAAGCGGCAGCCTCTGAAGTCCCAATAATGTCACTTATCCTTTGCATAGCTATGCATACGCGATCTCCTATCAACTTCGCCTCTCTGTCCAACTCATCGAGCTCTGATAAACTACTTTCAGTTTTACTTCTTGACAAAAAGTCTGCAAATTCTGTTGAAACCGTTGAATATGTGGCGTGTGCACTACGGAGTCTGTCCGAGAACACTTTTGTGACCTCCAGGTTCTCCAGGTCTACATTTGTCTCTTCCAATAAACCACTAAGTAGATCATAGGACGTTTGCACTTTCTGGTATATTTTCAACCGCGTTTCTTCATAATGATCTAAACCCTTTTCGGTCAAGGTCCGTATTCGTGGTTCCTCCTCGGCCATGCTAACGCGATTTGGCTTTTATAAGACGTAGGTGCTGGTTCAGCTGTCCAAACTGTCCATAGATTACTCTGATTTTACTATTCTGCCATATAGACCATAAACAGAAGTCCGCAGATAGTTTACCATAGTTCTTTATTGACGGTAAAATCCTAAAAGCAAACAAACAACTATTATATTCACTGTCAAAACATTACATTGCAATCCATCAGGTTCTGCACCGCTTACCAAGAAAACAAGTCCACATACATGTATAAGATTGACTAAGTCTACATACATGTATAATATTGACTAACTAATGTGGACCTACATGATCAAAGACAAAAAACACCTACAAAATTAAGGTGTACAAAATGTGTGACAAACAGTGAAGCCCCATCATGGTGCATGATCAGGGACAACACTAACTGCACAATACAACCTATGCAAACGGTGCACAAACTGATAAATCACAATAAGCTGATCTCATCTATTAAAACTCTTCAAACCATACGCAAATAAGAAATAATAATATTCATTCACATTAATTAAACCACACGAAGAAAATATATCTCTTAACACATATCATTGAGGACAACCTAAAAGTGCAGGGAATACCTACTAAAAATAGAGCCACGTGACGTCAGAAAGAAGACACCGCGCCATTCCATTTTTAGTCCCATGCTTACGCTGAATTTGCACGCTAAATCAACTATCTAAAATTATGAAAAGAACATATACGATATGGCATTCAAGAAGAAAAATACATGTTTTAACTTGTAGCTGAAAGCTATTAACTTACAGAGTGTGCAGGACCATACAACTTAAGATTTGAGATGCTCAAAATCTCGGCACGGCATCTTCTAGGCTGATACAAGCGGAACACGATAAAAACCGAGTAAACCGAAAGCAAATAATGTATACAAGATAACTCTATTCAATTTCCAACAACTAATAAGACAAGGGTTACTTCCCTTTGACCATATGAAAGTGAAATGCTAAACTGGCCAGAACATTAACAAGAAATTGTTTACGGACGGACGCACAGACGCACGCACGGACGACGGACAAATCGCCACGACATAAGCCCTTCTGGCCTTTGGCCAGTAGAGCTAAAAATCAAGAAAGTCCGAAAACAAATAAAACGCCTTGGTTTAATCAGGGTACTATTTGAAAGACCCTGGTTTAATAAAAACTGCTCTGACGCTAGGAAAAAGTTTAAAAAGGCTAGAAACGTTTTTAATTAAACAGAAACAAAGCTTCAAATGAATTACGTAAAATCTATGTCACCGAAAAATCAAATTACAATAAAATAAAACGAATAAATAAATGTAAATACCAACAACATTAAACTTACTAAATGGAGTAAATCGAATTCAAAACAAGTTTGGAAAACAGTGAAAAAACAATACAGCAAACAATAGAAACAAGCACATTCCTAAACTGTCACATACTTACATGATCATTTTAAAACTCTGTACACGAGCAACGTTGAAGAAAGAGAAGGATAGTATTCAGTTTATTGGTTCACCGTGCGGTCCACAGTGATTGCTATACCCCAACGTCCATTTTGTTCAACTATTAATACATCGTTTAACAGAAAATCCATCTTTGTTTTATACACTTGCCCTAGCACAGATTGTTAGGGCCGAGTTATTTTGTGTTCACTATGTCCAGTTCCAAAGGTTTGTCTAATCCCCCCCCCCCCCCCCCCCCCCCTTTTTTTTTATGAACAACCAACTGGTTACCTTTGACGAAGTTACACGTAGTGATGAAGAAAACAACATACTTGGGACACTTGACGAACATACACGTAGGGATGAAATAAACAACCTACTGGTTACATTTGACGAACATACACGTAGTGATGAAATAAACAACACACTGGTTATATTTGACGAACATAAAAGGAAGTGGTAAAATAAACAACATACTGATAACATTTGACGAACATACAAGTAGTAATGAAATATACAACATACTGGTTCTATTTGACGAGCATACGTGTACATGTTGATATAAACAACATACTGGTTGCATTTGACGAACATACCCGTAGTGTTAAAATAATCAACATACTGGTTACATTTGACGAACATACCCGTAGTGATGAAATAAACAATATATTGGTTACATTTGACGAACATACGTGTACATGTTGATATAAATGACATATTGGTTACATTTGACGAACATACGTGTACATGTTGATATAAATGACATACTGGGTACATTTGACGAACATACCCGAAGTGTTAAAATAAATGACATACTGGTTACATTTGACGAACATACACGTAGTGATGAAATAAACAACATATTGGTTACATTTGACGAACAAACGTGTACATGTTGATATAAACAACATACTGGTTACATTTGACGAACATACGTGTACATGTTGATATTAATGACATACTGGTTACATTTGACGAACATACGTGTACATGTTGATATAAATGACATACTGGTTACATTTGACGAACATACGTGTACATGTTGAAATAAACAACATACTGGTTACATTTGACGAACATACACGTAGTGATACAATAAACAACATACTGGTTACATTTGACGAACATACACGTAGTGATACAATAAACAACATACTGGTTACATTTGACGAAAATACACGTAGTGATACAATACACAACATACTGGTTACATTTGACGAAAATACACGTAGTGATACAATAAACAACATACTGGTTACATTTGACGAAAATACACGTAGTGATACAATAAACAACATACTGGTTACATTTGACGAAAATACACGTAGTGATACAATAAACAACATACTGGTTACATTTGACGAAAATACACGTAGTGATACAATAAACAACATACTGGTTACATTTGACGAAAATACACGTAGCGATACAATAAACAACATACTGGTTACATTTGACGAAAATACACGTAGCGGTACAATAAACAACATACTGGTTACATTTGACGAAAATACACGTAGCGATACAATAAACAACATACTGGTTACATTTGACGAAAATACACGTAGTGATACAATAAACAACATACTGGTTACATTTGACGAAAATACATGTAGTGATACAACATACTGGTTACATTTGACGAAAATACATGTAGTGATACAATAAACAACATACTGGTTACATTTGACGAAAATACACGTAGCGATACAATAAACAACATACTGGTTACATTTGACGAAAATACACGTAGCGATACAATAAACAACATACTGGTTACATTTGACGAAAATACACGTAGCGATACAATAAACAACATACTGGTTAATTTGACGAAAATACATGTAGTGATACAATAAACATACTGGTTACATTTGACGAAAATACATGTAGTGATACAATAAACAACATACTGGTTACATTTGACGAAAATACACGTAGTGATACAATAAACAACATACTGGTTACATTTGACGAAAATACACGTAGCGATACAACATACTGGTTACATTTGACGAAAATACACGTAGTGATACAATAAACAACATACTGGTTACATTTGACGAAAATACACGTAGCGATACAATAAACAACATACTGGTTACATTTGACGAAAATACACGTAGTGATACAATAAACAACATACTGGTTACATTTGACGAAAATACACGTAGCGATACAACATACTGGTTACATTTGACGAAAATACACGTAGTGATACAATAAACAACATACTGGTTACATTTGACGAAAATACACGTAGCGATACAATAAACAACATACTGGTTACATTTGACGAAAATACACGTAGTGATACAATAAACAACATACTGGTTACATTTGACGAAAATACAATACACGTAGTGATACAATAAACAACATACTGTTTACATTTGACGAAAATACACGTAGTGATACAATAAACAACATACTGGTTACATTTGACGAACATACACGTAGTGATACAATAAACAACATACTGGTTACATTTGACGAAAATACACGTAGTGATACAATAAACAACATACTGGTTACATTTGACGAAAATACACGTAGTTATACAATAAACAACATACTGGTTACATTTGACGAAAATACATGTAGTTATACAATAAACAACGTACTGGTTACATTTGACGAAAATACACGTAGTGATACAATAAACAACATACTGGTTACATTTGACGAAAATACATGTAGTTATACAATAAACAACATACTGGTTACATTTGACGAAAATACATGTAGTGATACAATAAACAACATACTGGTTACATTTGACGAAAATACATGTAGTGATACAATAAAGATACTGGTTACATTTGACGAAAATACATGTAGTGATACAATAAACAACATACTGGTTACATTTGACGAAAATACATGTAGTTATACAATAAACAACATACTGGTTACATTTGACGAAAATACATGTAGTGATACAATAAACAACATACTGGTTACATTTGACGAAAATACATATAGTGATACAATAAACAACATACTGGTTACATTTGACGAAAATACATGTAGTGATACAATAAACAACATACTGGTTACATTTGACGAAAATACACGTAGTGATACAATAAACAACATACTGGTTACATTTGACGAAAATACAATACACGTAGTGATACAATAAACAACATACTGGTTACATTTGACGAAAATACACGTAGTGATACAATAAACAACATACTGGTTACATTTGACGAACATACACGTAGTGATACAATAAACAACATACTGGTTACATTTGACGAAAATACACGTAGTGATACAATAAACAACATACTGGTTACATTTGACGAAAATACACGTAGTTATACAATAAACAACATACTGGTTACATTTGACGAAAATACACGTAGTGATACAACATACTGGTTACATTTGACGAAAATACACGTAGTGATACAATAAACAACATACTGGTTATATTTGACGAAAATACACGTAGTGATACAATAAACAACATACTGGTTACATTTGACGAAAATACACGTAGTGATACAATAAACAACATACTGGTTACATTTGACGAAAATACACGTAGTTATACAATAAACAACATACTGGTTACATTTGACGAAAATACACGTAGTGATACAATAAACAACATACTGGTTACATTTGACGAAAATACACGTAGTGATACAATAAACAACATACTGGTTACATTTGACGAAAATACACGTAGTTATACAATAAACAACATACTGGTTACATTTGACAAAAATACACGTAGTGATACAATAAACAACATACTGGTTACATTGGACGAAAATACATGTAGTGATACAACATACTGGTTACATTTGACGAAAATACATGTAGTGATACAACATACTGGTTACATTTGACGAAAATACATGTAGTGATACAATAAACAACATACTGGTTACATTTGACGAAAATACACGTAGCGATACAATAAACAACATACTGGTTACATTTGACGAAAATACATGTAGTTATACAATAAACAACATACTGGTTACATTTGACGAAAATACATGTAGTGATACAATAAACAACATACTGGTTACATTTGACGAAAATACATGTAGTGATACAATAAACAACATACTGGTTACATTTGACGAAAATACATGTAGTGATACAACATACTGGTTACATTTGACGAAAATACATGTGACCATTTCGGTGGTTTAGTGGTAAAGCGTCCGCCTCAGGTGCGGGTTTGATCCACGGTCGGGTCATAACAAAAACTTTCAAATGGTAGTAATGGCTGCCCTCCTTGGCGCTCAGAATTGCGGGGTGAGCATTACGACTAACTGGCTGGTATCAGGATAAATAGACCTGTAGAAATGGTAACGTACCCAGGAAACGCTGTGATAAAAGTTAACAATTGTTGAAAGCAGCGTAAAACACAAAATAATCAATTGACATACATGTAAATGATGAAGTTTACGACTCACTGGTTACATTTGTATGTTATTTCTCGCCTCGGCAAATATATGTTTATTCATGTGTGCCAGATAGACATGCGAGCTTTAGCTTAATCTCGCATGTAGTGTTGTCGTTCCGTGTACTAGTAATTATGAAAAAGTGGTACGTATACATGCCTATCTTTAGAGATTTAATTGTAGAAATAGGTTTTATATATCACAAAATGCTGTGCTCAAGTGAGCTAAAATGTTGACGACGCACGACGAATACTTACAACAGGTCATCTTATTAATCTGCACGATATTGAGTAATTAGTTTATGACTACTTGGGTCGTTTCTGAGATTTGAAATACGACCCGGTTAATGTTGATCAGTTTCCAACGGGGATCATGTTTTCAACATTAAACTTATCTATGTTTCGTTGAAAAAAAAACCACATATGAGTCGTTACACGAGAAAACCAACATTATGGACTCTGCGAAATGGATCGACCCAGATCAGCCTGCGTAGTCCGCGCAAGCTAATCCAGGCCGAAACATTCCGTCACAGGAGGATATAGGTATAAAGTAATTAATCATGAAACAGAAAATCTACAGGACGCGAAAAGTATCTGTCCGGGTTTAGCCTGCGCGGCATGCTTAGGCTGATCCGGGTCGATACTTTACGCAGAGTCCACACTGTTGGTGTTCTCGTAATTCGGCTCATATGCGGTTTGTTCGTCGGAACAGACATATATCAAGAGTTAAAATAAAGATGTGTTAATGTATATGGTCGCATATTTGGGCAAAACATAAATGAAACGTGTGACAAAACCCTCAGTCAAATAAAATAATTTCTTAAATTACAAAAAAACACAATTTAATGTTCGTGCAGGCAAATGAATGAAAATAGAAATAAAACATATGCAATTTGATTGAATTAAGGAATGGAGAGCTTATTTTTCGTTTCCATGGGGGTATGAACAACAAAACCTGATCACTCTCTATGAAATCGCGAAGCGGTTTCATAGAATGTGTGATCAGGTTTTTTTGTTCATACCCCCATGAAAACGAAAAAACCCGCTCCATTCCTTATATTTTAGCATTAATATGGCTATTTCAGTGAGTAATAAAACATAATAGTATTTTACAACTTTATTTTCCATAATACAGCACGTCGCCAATGTTATTTTTTTTTTATTCATGAGGTTATGAACAAAATATTTCAGCCAATCACAGACAAGCAAAAGTGATGAACACAAAAAAAACTAAAATATTAAGGAATGAATAGCGGGATAAGTAAATAAAGTTAACTTGGATAGGCAAATTAACCGGACTGTATTCTTACATTTCCCTTACCCTCCTTCAGCCCTCTACTTTAAGGGTAAATAGAAATTTCAAAAAGTGGGACAATCGAGAACACATCGCTAAGGACAAATACGGGTACGTACGTATATGTAATCAGTATGTATGGGTGTCTATTATATTACTCTTTGGAAAGATCATTAATTCAATCTATAAATAGCATGTATGTGTGTATTCGGCTATGATTGACCCAATATATGGGTAATGGAACACATTGGTTTTTGTGAAAAGTGTGGGTTTAGATCAGCATGTGCTGAAAAGAAACTGTTCGCATTAACCACACCATATACTTTTGTATTTACAGTCTCTTTAACAAGTTAAATTGCGTCACTCTTGTAATCAAACAAAGCATATTCAAATATTCTTTAAAGGCTCTATGTATGTTTTTTCACTGAAGACTGAAATATAAATAATTCCTATACCGTACGCTTGAGTATTATCATCACGAGTGTGTGTTCTTTTGCAGATAAGCCAATCTTCTCTTCGGTGATTCTGTGTACTTGAAGAGCACAAAAGCAAAACCCATGCCCTTCATCCAAATCATGCATTTCGATTTCAAGAAAGGCACCGAACAAAACAGTAGGCTATTCAAAGCCCAAAGACAGCGGGTTGTGTACTCTCCACTAATAACTTCCGAAACATGCCTATCATACGGGGATTCTTTCTCAGTAATCATTTCAGCCGTTCCTCGAGAAAACATTTGTGGACTCTGCGTAAAGTATCGACCAAGACCAGCCTTAGCATGTCGCGCAAGCTGACCCGAACAAACACTTTTCGCCTCCTGTGATTTTTCTGTTTCAGGAATCATTCCTCTATACCTCTATACCCCGGAGACGGAAATGTGTCGGCCCGGATTAGCTTGCGCGATGACTTCACAGGGTGATCTGGGTAGATACATTACGCAGAGTCCATTACGTTGCTTTCATCGTGGAACGGCTCATTTCTGCTAGTTTTTACCGAGGAACAGTTAAATTTATGATTTGGGGGTGGGTGTGGGATGGGGGTGGTTTGGGGGTGGGGTTATTCGGTAGTGTAATAAATCAGTCTGGATCAGCATGCGCTTCCACACAGTCTGGTTTGACTCTGCACTGTTCGTGAATTATTTATATCCTATTTAAGCCATGCGCAGGCAGGATTTTCCCCACACTGGTTATTAGTCGCCGGGCAGAAGCCCGCGACTTCTATTTTTAATAGGTTTTCGGAAATCACATGGGAGGAGGAGTTATTATTAGACAAAACCAAATTTAAATGTCTTGAACATATTACAATTGCGTTTGTTTAAAAACACTAAGTTACAAGAGAAAGTTGATGCAACGCATCAATGTCGCCGGATATCCATAGTGCAGTTATGCATAACACTAACATTATAGTAGTTGAATAAACAGTTATCAACTGAGGGGCATATTGGAACATCAGGGGTGGGGTCAAGTGAAAATGTATCATAACTTGCATTTTTCTGTCAACGAAGTGAATGATAATTGAAGCCTTTCATTGTTTGTGATCAATCTCCATTCCAAAGTAGGTTGACCATACACACAACCAACTAATTATTGATCATAAACAGTAATGGAAATGAGTAATCTTGCCAATCATTAGTCTTAGTATGTATACAGTGCTTTCATTAAGGAATAATTATAAGATTTGTGAATTCCACATACACTTTTCAAGATGTTTGTCAGAATATTTGAATTTTATTATTTTTCAATAAAACCACAAAACAGATAATTTAGGATTGCATGCAATAGCACGTCATTTTACCTTTCTCTATTAAAGTCAACAGTGGACACCTTGCAGCAATCTACTTTTAAAACAATGAGATAAGGGTTAAATCGCTGAGACATGAGTTTTCTCTTTTTCTCAAAATGATATTAGCTTAGCATCCTAATTATATCATACTTTAACAAATGTTGAAATGTAGTCCAATATTATAAATTAGACCACCTTCGAAATATAATATCAACTAAACAGTTAAATCTCATTGAAATTGTTGTATAATTTAAACTTAATTTCGACATAAACTTAGCCCTACAACATGTTAATTTATTTAATTCTTTCCTTCCTTTTTTATAATGAAAACAACAAACTACTCATGTTTTAAAATTATATTATGATGAGCGCCCTTGTGTCAATGATGCATACCAATATGCAGATCGGAAGCAATATATGCCTTTAGGGAATTAAATGACACATTAAAATTGTCAAGAACGAAATAATTTTGTACGAAAGACCCAATTCTTCTTATTCGCAGAGGTGTCGTTCTTGAAACTCTCTTTATAGGCAGAGAGTGTTCGTTCAAAGTAATTTTTCCATTTAAACCAGTTTTTATCTCGGTTTGTTCTTTTCCCATTTGTTTCGAACCAAATAAACATTTTAAATCACCTATAATTTACTATTTGTAAGTGAGTGTAAAGAGCGGCTCTCTGCAAAGGAGATTGATCTACGCAGTTGGTATTCGCGAGTCACGCGATCAACAGTTTAGCTTAGAAACAGTTCATATTTTAGATATACATGTATAAACATCCGGCGACATTGATACGTTGCATCAACTTTCTCTTGTAACTTATAATGATTTTAAGACTGTTTTCCTGTGACCACCGCTCATATGTATTTATTGTCCTGATTATTTATTACATTTTTTTAGACAGGTTTTAACTAGACATTCTGTCACAATAGCTCATACAAAAGCGCGCACATGTAGATTAAAACCCGAAAACGGTCGACTGGTACGGGGAGGTTACTGTCCTGATCCGTATCAAATTCGCAATGACAGTTTACCCTTTTCCACCTGCAGACGCATTATGACACAATAGCAGCAGACGACGTTGAAAACATTGTGTCCATAGGTTTCAATATCAGCAATTTCTCCTTTGGCCACCATGTTTTCCTCTTTATTTAACATTAAGCTATCTTTTATAGAGATTTTATAGGTTTTGTCACTATGTTTTCAAAGTCGTCTGCTGCAGATTTGTTGTATGTGGAAAAGGGTTAAATAATAAGAAAAATACACAGTCGTATTGAAGAGAACAAGCCATTATCAATACAACCACATTTTAAATAGGTCTGCACCGCCTGATCCACTGTGCATGTTTTACAGGTAGGCATTATTTTTATCAGGACATATATTTTTTTGATAATTTAATTAATTCCGTTTTTTTTAAAGTAAACTCAAATAATCTCCTATATCAAAATGAAAAGTCATATATAAAAATGTTTTTCTTTACATTGTTTTACCAAATAAACCGAATTTAAACGCTATTAGAGCCTTTAAAATACATAACTTGAACAAATTTAAACCAAGGGTGTGTGAACGTCAACAGTGTAGGTGTATATCGATCTCTTTGGGAATGCTAGTTTAATCAGGGTACGATTAAGTGTAGTTTTTTTCTGTTTGGTAAGTTTGTAGATCTGTAACTTCAGGTAAAAGGTTACATTTCCACGCAGTAATTATCCGAATGTCGAAGAACATTTTTCATTACATTTGCAGGATTATTAAGAAAAAATAGAACACATATTAAAACTATATAAAACAGACATACCAAACAAAGTTATTTACTGAGGGATTACACGGACGTGAAATGGAATACATATGGTCTTTTTTCTACACAAAACTACGTAGTATATGGCATCGAGATGTAGCTTGTCAAACCGAAGTCAACTTCAGCGACCGCCTCACACACTTTGGTGAGAGAGACGTTGAGTCTTCAGAGTATTTTGATGGCCAGAGTTGTGACATTTGTGAACTAGCCGGGGAGCATGAAGTCGTCGGATACTGTCGACTATGTGCCCAGTATATGTGTCTTCGGTGTTGTAGATACCACGAGAAAGTATCGCATACAATGCAGCATGAAATTTATGGCAAAGACGTATTAAAGGATTTTAATTTGGAGCGACCAGTGTTTGAACGTGATATGGTCCCGGTTTCATTTATTCGCATACATGCGAATGGAGAATATCACCACGTGATATATGTAGACAATGCTTGTGTTATTCTCGAAAACTTAAAATATTGTATGGGTTTACATTGTTATAAATACGAGTTGGTCAACAACATAGCATTTTCACGTGATAAGAGTTATTCAAAGTCTTCTTTAAAATTAAATGAAAGGTTAGACTATGTTTTCAAATCGACAAAAACAAACAAGATATATTACACGAGGTATCTTCGTCGTGAAATAGGCGAACTAAGCATTAAGAGCGACAATAATGGATTATCTGTGTCAAATATCGAATTGTTTGAACCGTCTTCATATTGTCACAGCATAGCTTGTTTAGATGGTGGCTTAGCCTTGATAATGAAAATGGACAAATATTCGAGTATTTCATCTCGTCATATTCAGTATGCGTCTGAGACGGGAGAAATTAAACGATACATCTACAAAAATAGAGAAGGTAAACCATACTTCGTACAGCCCGAGTGTCTTGCATCAGACCACACAGAAAACGTTTTGTATGTATCTGATACGGGTACACAATCCATTCTTATGTTTGACGTCCTTGGACAACCACTTCATACCATCAACTTACCTCAGAATATTGACCCACCAAGTAGAATGACACTAGATGAAGAGAACAATATTTACGTAATATGTGGATCGCACCTAGTCCAAGTAAGCTCTTGTTTTAAACAGAGAATACTGCTGGATTGTGACGGAAATAAAATCAATCATATAGCGTGGATTAAACCGTCCACATCCTTACTTGTCCTTACGGATGAAGGTCTAACAGTTCATAAGTTTGTACCATGACGTTTAAAAAAAAACCCATGGTTATATGCAAGGGGTCGAAATTGCTTTTTTGATATCTCTCGAGTTTTACTCACCACGTTTGGAATTTCGATCCTATGTAGGTCGTTGTAGTAGTTGTTCAAGATAGGTCTTAGTTATTTAATTTAACTTCAAACAAGAAACACCCCAAGCTATCTGTGTTTTGAGAGGCTTTATCGTGTTGCACATTCAATGTCAGGACTGCACTTTCATCTTCGATGTCATGACAGCCTTCTTTAGAGAGAGTTAGAATGTTTGGAAAATATATGAGTCGAGTCAGACTAATTTGTTCTCAGTGACCGTCAGTTTTTGCATCGCTTAAATTTACATTTATGCGCAACTAGTGAGGCATTACTTCTAGTTGTTTTGCTAGAAGGTGCATTTATGTTTATATAAAATAAGTAGTCTTACACTGAAGGAGAGGCTCAACGAGTTTTCGTAAAACACCCCTAATTGCCAGAAGCAACTTACATCTTCAAAGCGACCAGTATACAGAGAGTGTATCCTGAGCATACCATTAACTCAGGCTACGCCATTTCAAAAACCGTTTAGAACATTTTGTTTTCTTTCAACTCTTCAATTTGCCTCTGTTTTCAACCGAGTCGTATATGTATGAATTATGGCAAAATATTCGGACTGTCGATCGTTTCATCTTAGTACAACGTCAAGTGATAAAAAGGGAAATAATGAGTTTTCCTTTTAATTTAATGATTTGGAAAAGCTGTTTGTATCAGATATACAAGAATGCCATATACAATAGCGAGGGCAACACCGAAGAACAGGTCAACGAGTTTTGGCTATCATACGCTCATGCAATAACAGAGTTTTCTACCCATAAACTATGTTTTTGTGTTTATAATGTTTGTTTTCCAATGTACAGTATCTTAATGTATATATGTATATGCAGTTGTAAAACAAACATCAACATATATCTCCAAACCTACTATTGTACAACATAAATCATTTCATAAGCTTTAAATTTTTCCCAATGTTATCAAAACGTTTAGAAACTTAAATTATATTGATTTCAAAAACGACTTTGTGTGACTTAATACTAGCATACTTTTATATATTTAATTTCGTACTAAAATCATACAAGGTATTATAGGTGCTAATAATTGCTAAAAAGACCAAATGTTTCCAAAATCAAATGCCTCATGCTGTTAATAAGAGTACTTATGCACCAGAACACAAAGTAGCATGACCATGACTCTATATGTGTCCTTTAATCAGGGCTCTCGCCTCACGTCTATACTTATAATTGTGTGTATACATGTAAATATGTACCACGCCATTTTCCACTGTATGTTATTATATTTGTACTATTTGACTATGAACTATAAAGAGTAATATCTCAATAAAGTTTATGTTATGTTATTTATGCAATAAGACCCCGAATTGTTATAGTTTATATCTATATAGCTACATCAATATTAATGGGTTAGACATCTCATCATTGTGGTGGTGGTTTTATTAAAGCTGTAAACATCGGTCAATCAAGACGGCGGCATGGATATTTACCAGTTCGCAGAGTATCCTGTTGATACTATTGATGAGCTAAATATAGACTCGGCCAATTCAAAAACCTTTCAGAAAGTTTTGTTGTCTTTGAAGAATTTCCAAAGATTCAACAATTTGCCTTTTTTCAACCCAGTCGTATGTGTGTGCTTTATATGTACACCCCGACGAAACATCTGAATTGTCGATCGTTTAATCTTAATACATCATCATAAACAGTGTTCACTTGTAGTTTCAAGGCCCATGAACCATCTGTTAGCCTATATGGTAACCCTTTCCCACATACAACAAATCTGCAGCAGACGACTTTGAAAACATAGTGACAACCAGAACAATTTCCATTAAAAGATAGCTTACATGTTAAATAAAGTTGAAAACATTGTGACCAAAGGAGAAAACGTCGTCTGCTGTGATTGCGTCAAAACGCGTTTGCAGGTGGGAAAGAGTTTAAATATCGAGGGACCTATATAACAATCAAGCCATTAACCATTAATTAGTGTTTAGCTTATCAGTCTTTGTGTTACATGGAATTTAGAATACTCTCACATTTTGGATTAGAATAAGTTGAGAATGATGAATACACACCCATATTAACCTAAGAAGAGTATCCGTTAGGCGATTGTTAGCATAAAAGCTTAAGCTTTGCTAATAACTAAAAGATATCCGAATATATACCTTATATATGTTTATCATACTAAATTGTACATACTGTATGTTTGAGATTCAACATGTCAAATTAATAAACTAGTTGCGTTCTTTTTTAATGTATGCGGAAGTTTATATATTATAACCCTAGCTAAAATGGGAAACTGTATCGGATAATCTAAATGATTTGAATCTCGAAGGCCCCCCAACAGGCGAAAGTAAACTTTATCGGCCAATCTGAATGATTTGAATGTTGAAGAACATTCAACAGGCGAAAGCAATCTGTTTCGGCCATGCTAAATGATTTGAGTGTCGAAGACTCTCCAACAGGCGAAAGTAAACTGTATCGGTCAATCTGAATTATTTGAATGTTGAAGACCCTCCAACAGGCGAAAGTAAACTGTATCGGCCAATCTGAATGAATTGTATGTCGATGACCCTCCGACAGGCAAAATAAATCTTGAAACAAAGAGTAATACGCTTATTGTTCATAATCTGCCGAATACGTACCTTGTAACTTTATTATAACAATGTATGAGCCCATCAATGGGAATAGGTACAAATTGTCTGTTCTAAATCAGCTTGTGCGTAAGCTGGCTAGATATAAGCTCTGCCTGTAGGGATCTGGCTAGATATTAGCTATAACTGTAGGGATATGGCTAGACATTAGACATGATTGTAGGGATATGGCTAGCAATTATATATGATTGTAGGGTCTGGCTTGATATAAGCTGTAACTGTAAAAAGATGGCTCTAGGGATCTGGCTAGAATTATGCTATGGCTGTAGAGACCTGGCTAAAAACTAGCTCTGACTGTAGGGACGTGGCAGGATATTAGCTCTGACTGTACATATCTGGCTAGACATTATGACTGCATGTAGGGAGCAGGCTAGCAATTAGATATAAATGTATGAATCTGGCTAGCAATTAGCCCTGACTGTAGGGACCTGGCTATAAATTGGCTCTGACAGTAGACTAGGCCATGCTAGAAATTAATTCTGACTGTCGGGATATGCCTTGAAATTAATTATGATTGTAGGCCCTACTAGAAATTAACTCTGATTGCAGGTTCCTGGCTAGATACTAGCTGTGACTGTATGGACCAAGATAAGCTCTGACTGTAGGGATCTGGCTATACATTATCTCTGACTGTATGGATCTGGCTAGACATTAGCTATTACTGTACGGATCTAGCTAAATATTGTGACTGCATGTAGGATCTGGCTAGACTTAAACTTTAACTGTAGGAATCTTGCTAGCAATTAGCTATGACTGTAGGCCTTGCTAGAAATTAACCTAGACTGTAGAGATCTGGCTCGAAATTAGATATGACTGTAGGTACCAGGCTATAAATTGAATCTGACAGTAGGCACCAGGCTATAAATTGAATATGACAGTAGGCCTTGCTATAAATTAGCCATGACTGTAGATATTTTGTTAGAAATTAGCTCTGACTGTAGGGATCTGGCTAGAAATTAGCTCTGACTGTAGGGATCTGGCAATATATTAGCTGTGAGTGTGCATATCTGGCTAGACTTAATGACTGCATGTAGGCAGCAGGCTAGCAAATACTCTAACTGTAGGAATCTGACTAGCAATGAGCCCTGACTGTAGGCCCTTCCAGAAATAAGCTCAGACTGTAGGGATCTGGCTAGATGTTAGCTCAGATTCTAGGGACTTGGCTAAACATTAGCTCTGACTGTAGGGATCTGGCTAGATATAAGCTATTAATGTATGGATCTGGCTAGATAGTATTGACGACATGTATGGATCTGGCTAGATATAAGCTTTAACTGTAGGAATATGGCAAGCAATTAGCTCTGACTGTCGGCCTTACTAGATATAAGCCATGACTGTATGGATCTATCTGCCTAGAAATTAGCTCTGACTGTAGGCCCTGCTTTAAATTAGCTCTGACTGCAGGGTTCTGGATAGATATTAACCCTGACTGTAGGGATCCGGCTAGAAATTAGCCATGACTGTAGGGATCTGGCTAGGCATTAGCTCTGACTGTATGGATCTGGTTAGAAATTAACTTTGACAGTAGGATTTTGGTTAGAAATTAGCACTGACTGAATGAATCTGGCTAGGAATTGAACTAGGTATCACGCTTTTCAGCTTCTATCGTGGTAAAACTTACTTCTGAAAGAGTCATACCGTCCGAGTGATGAGGGCGATTTCATTTGTATTTAAACTTGTGTAATGTTACCCTTGCACTCTCTCTCTCTCTCTCTCTCTCTCTCTCTCTCTCTCTCTCTCTCTCTCTCTCTCTCTCTCTCTCTCTCTCTCTCTCTCTCTCTCTCTCTCTCTCTCTCTCTCTCTCTCTCTCTCTCTCTCTCTCTCTCTCTCTCTCTCTCCCCTCTCTCTCTCTCTCTCTATCTCTCTCTCTCTCTCTCTCTCTCTCTCTCTCTCTCTCTCTCTCTCTCTCTCTCTCTCTCTCTCTCTCTCTCTCTCTCTCTCTCTCTCTCTCTCTCTCTTCTCTCTCTCGCGCCTTCTTTTTCCAAGATATTTTAGTAAATGCCCCATTATAGACGTGATATAGCCTATTTATGCAACACATTTAAATAAAAACAACAAATTCTTTAAAAAATGATAAACGGCGATCAATATGAGAAAACACTAATGCTGCGTTTACACTAGGCCACGCTGTCTACGATCTCCAGGATTTGAGAGAATCGTGATGAGCGTGGGAGGTCGTGGGGTCGAATCGTGAGGGAACGTTGTGGAATCATAATGATCGTAAGGATCGTGACAAAAGTTTGGGCTGTCAAAAACTTTGCCACGATTATGCCGATTTGACGCCAAATCTTGAGAGAGCGTGATAGAACGTCGGAATCGTAGTAGAGCGTAGTATACCTTAACAGACCTTAACCGAGCGTAACAGAACTTGATGCGCCATCGTAGGGGATCTTGATGAACTTAGAAACACGATTCCTTCAAGGTTCACTACGATGTCACCACGTTTCTATCACGCTCTATCACTCTCTCCTATGATTCGTCAAGATACATTGAATAGCAAGTGTAATTACATCACACTTTGACACGTTCTGCTACGAACATCCCGATAGGCAAACACGCTCTGACACGCTCTGATAAGTTGCCGCGCGGTTCCCACGATGTGTATTCACGCTCTGCAAGCTTCATTACGTTTGCAACACTGAACAAGGAAACATCTATAGTTTTGGGTAGATTAAAAATATGCCAGCCTTTTTATACCCAATCGTGCTGCAAGCGTGGAGATTTTACTCAAATCGTGGACATAAATCGCAGGAGATCTTAACAGATCTTCGTGATCGTGAGAGATCTTAATATAACATAACGCAACCTGACAGAACGTGATAGCATATCTTGACGATCGTAACAGAACTTGAGAGAGAACGTGATGAAAATCGTGGCAGATCTTGACCAGAGTCGTGTTGGCTTCGTAACAAAACGTACTGAGAGCGCAGGAAAGCGTAGCAAAACGTAGAAAAAGAAAAACTGATACAATAAATCGTCGAGCACTACGATTTTTCGTAGACATCGTGGCCTAGTGTAAACGTAGCATAAGAAATGGAACATGCGCATATGATTTGACTTGAATCTTTCAGAAAGGTTCTATGTGTCCATCTTCAGTTTCTATAAATAGATTATCAAGGCCGAGAATACGCCGCATGACTGGAGATTACGCGAGGCTCCCAAGAGGTGTATACGTTTCAATTGACGATAAATAACTATAACTCATCATGTTTCAAAAATGATTAATATTTTGCTCTTTTAAAAATATTATATTTCATACGATTTCACTGATTTTTTCATTGAAATTTATTTCTTAAATTATGCGCCTGTCACACTGTCCCGAAATTGACACCAGATGGACACACGATAAAGGAAATGTTCTAATTCGGCTCTGATCGTTAAAACATCGGGCCATTCGTGAGGGCATCTTAAGCCATCGTATGACCGCCGGCTCCGGCAGCAACTTCGTGAGCGGTGGCAAAATCTTTGGCATGCCAAAGAATTGCCGAAAGACCTTGCGAAGGTTCGTTTTCGTGTTGAATTCGTGTGTACATTTTGCCCTTCGTTATGTCATCTTGTCAAATCGTGTCATTTTCGTCTTTACTTCGTGTGATCATCGGTGCCATCGGACATTTTTCGCCTCACGAAGACAAAACGAAGGAAACAAGAAGCTGCCCGATTGTCTTAGGAAGGCAACACGACTATGTGAAGCCCTCGCAATGCCGTCGTGTAAATATCGTATCATAGTACGATGACATCGAGATGGGACCACGGTGTCTGCGAAGACAACCGAATTTGAGTAGCTGAAGCGTTTCCCATGTTTCATGGTAACGTGGACATATCAAAGGCCTTCCTCAGAGCATCTTCTTTAGTCAGTCCTGAGCAACTCTACAGAGCAGAGGCGTGTGTAACTCCCAAAGCTTCAATCACAATTAATCACCATTCAGTTCCTGCAGAATGGCATACTTTGATGATGAGACAACCAGGAAAAAGAAGGCAGCAGCATTGCTTCTTTTGATGCACATCAGAGAACAAGATGAGCAACTATTACAGGCCCAGCACCTCCTCTTACAGGTAAAATGGTCTTTTATCACTTTGTCATTTCTTGCTATTTGCCTTTCTAGCATTCGACAATGTACTTATCTTGTTTTGCTTCTAATTTCTCAGGGCAGGGGCAAACCGAGGCGAAGGAGGAAACCGAGGTTTATATGAGTCAGGAAATTTCGACAAAAGAAGAGAACGCTATTGCCGCTATAGCACTCTACTAAATGAGCTGATGACAGACGATGAGACGGCCTTCTACAACTACACAAGACTTCCCAGAGGCCTCTATCGTGAGGTCCTGCGAAGGGTAGAAGGCAGAATAGAGAAGAAGGACATATGGGACAGAAAATATCTCCCTCCTGGTCTCAAGCTTTCCATCACTCTACGACACCTGGCCTGCGGTGCAATTATCCAAGCCTGTCCTACAACTTCAGAGTTGCTCCAAACACCATCTCCCTCATCATTAATGAAGTCTGCGATGCCATCAAAGCCGAGTTGGCTGCTGAGGTGATGCAGTGTCCTACTACAATTGAAGAGTGGACCGCTATTGCTGAGCAGTTTGAGAAGAGATGGCAATTTCCACATTGTTGTGGTGCTCTGGATGGCAAGCATGTGGCGGTCACCTGTTCTTGGAATACTGGATCTGTGTACAGACACTACAAGAGATTCTTCTCCTTTATCCTCATTGCCCTGGTCGATGACGACTACACGTTTATCTGGATTGATGTCGGCTCTGGTGGTTCCAGCAACGATGCCAGTATCTACAATGGATCAGAAGCGAAAGAAGGCATGAAGAGTCCGAACAACATATTCAATCCCCCTGAATAGAAGTCTCTTCCTGGTGATGACGTTCCTGCCCACACTACATAGTAGGGGACAATGCTTTTAGGATCAACAAGCGCCTGATGAACCTGTTTTCCATCAGAAACGTGGAGCACCATGAGAGAATATTTTACTACAGATTATCCAGATCCAGCGTGTAGTGGGGAATGCCTTTGGTATTCTGGCACATAAGTTCCGAGCTTTGCTGAAGACCATGAACCAGAGGCCAGAGACATGCAGAAAAAGGTTTTATACCATCGGGAGGTCACGTGACGCCTTCGTGACCTAGTTCGAACGCATCGTTCTCTCAATACGACGTCGTGTAGCCATCGTGTGGCCTTCGTGTGGCCTTTGTGTGTCCTGCGGGTAAACTACGTAATAAAATTCACACCTTCGTGTTGCATTACTGTGCGGTTCGGGTGCCATCGTGTGACCTTCTGTAGGCATCGTACTTGTTTCGGCTGTTGATTGGCCGTTGACCAAGTTCGGGGCCATCTCCGCGCGAAATTCTAAATCCAATATTCGTATGGACATCTGGTGTCAATTTCGGGACAGTGTGACACCCGTATTAGGAAAACAATTAAAAGTTAGAATGCAGAACATTTTATTTTAAAACTTTAACTTATTAGTGCCTCTCGTAGGTTAGCCAACTTAACTATGAACTATGAACCAATCAAAACGTTTCATTTCCTTTATTTCTTCGACATTATTCATTAAATACAACATTTAATTGGTATACAATCTAGATCATTTGTTTAACATCTAGGTCAAAACTGAGGTTAAACAGCTTTCGCCGAAAAAGAAAAAGAAAACCTGGTGTTTTCTACACGTTTTTGAGGACAAACAAATCACATGTCATTATTAAAGAGAAAATATGAAAAATAGCAAATATTGTTATAAGGTGATAACTAAATTAAGGTAATGTTATATCTTTCTTTTAAGGCATCCTTGAAAAACGTAGCTACGTTACATATTGTTTTAACATTTGAGCAGATATCAGGGCGTAAATTGTGAGAGACAATATTAAAATATTCCTCGTATTCAAAATTCAGTTTAAAATTGTTATTCACTTCCAGAGAAGGGCTTTGTAGCACACTGTCATACCATGCCTGTATAACAACTTCAATGACACGTAATGCTCACCCCCGTAAATGTGCGAAATTCATTGTTAAGAGCTACCTAAGGAGGAGGAGGTCAGGCTATGTACGGTAGATAACTTACCTTGGGAGTAACACCTTTTTACCCCGGTAAATTAGCTACCTTGAGGCATCGATCGTATTTCACTGTGTGAAAATAGACTTTGAGTGCGATGTTATTCCAAACGCTGTTACCAAAGTATTGTATATTTGTAAATAACTCATTTCATGTGATTGTATGAGTTAATATTATGTATATATTTTATGGTGACTTATAGGCCCAATGGGCCGGGTGTGGTAAAATTTGTATAAAATATGTTATTCATGTATGTAAATTCACAAAGGACACGTTAATAAACAATTTTCTTATCTTATCTTAGTATTATATACTATTATATATCTCTACCCGGAGAAGTATAAGTATTATACTCCTATTACACCAAGGAGGTCCAGCGAAATAATTGAAGTGCTACTCTTCTATAAATAAGTCGTTGTATTGATGAAATAATTATTTTATTTTCTTCTATTTTGAATGATAAACATTCGTTTTTGTGTATATTTCATGTTTATTGTAATTAATTATATGTTTTTTATATAGTATACATCAATATGATGTGTTGTTTGACTAGAAACTATGTAGTTTACGTCATTAAAATATATATATATCTGTTTTTTATATTTAAACTAAAATTGTATTGTATTGTATTGTTTGTGCTTTAGAAAAACTTTGTACAATTATATAATTTGACTTATATTATTTGTACTAATATTATGTTACAGTTTCTAAAACGAGATCAATTATGAATGATAATAAATATATATCAAATACGTACAGCCGATATAATGAAGTAAAATTACCTAATTGATGTCAACAGCGTGACAGACGAGTAACCACACATTGTAAATTATCTCTAATTATGAAATGAACCGTTTACCCGATAATATATTTTAAAGTCATATGCTTATCTAAAGTGTTATTTTGTGATAACAAAATAAATAAGTGCATATCTTTTTGGAAATACGATAATGTGACTACCATGAGCGATTCATCCTTTTCCAAAACTGTTTCCATATATCGTCTGTTCTACAGCCTCAAAGGAGACCAGTATCAGATAAAGGGTCAATATTGGTATTTGGTACTGAGGTTTTATTCTAGAACATTTTCTAGTCTTTCTTTAGTTTACTTGTTCACTTGAGCACATGGTATTTTGATAGATTCAGACATGTCTATGGACTCTATTCAGATAATCCTCGTTCAGTGACTGGCTGACTCTCGATCATTGTATTAAAAGGTGAGTGGTTATTAACATTTTTCCAAATACAGATACTTTCTGACGCATCTGTAGCAGACGACTATTGAAAACATTGCGGTAAAAGGAGAAATTGCTCATGAAAAGCAAGGTCTCCTTTTGCCCCAAAATGTCCTACTTTATTCAATAGTTGTATCATTTATAGAGTGTTTCAATATTTTTAACTTACTGTTTTCAATGTCGTCGCAAACATGTTGTATGTGGCAAATGGCTAAGTGTTGAGTGGTACTTCATGAAAATCTACCATGATGTAATTAGTACAAAATAATTATGCAGATCTTCTAGCGTTACTGTTTTCAAGACATTATTTTAAACCACCTGGGACTAATTCGCAAACAGTGCAGCGCCAGTTTAATCTGTGCGGATGCTTAGGGCAGATACGTTAATGTTTGTTGTCCTTGAGAACAGCTCATTTAATTTATCTTACATTAAAGTTTTAAACGATAACGTTATAGTCTGGGTTATAAACCTTCTGTCGAAGAAAAAAGTGGAATAAAGATGATTTTACACAGATCTTTAATATAATATAAATTCTCTTTTTGAAATGTGTTTTATTAGATTGCATATTTTAGTATGTTTTGTATGGAAAATTCCGGTCGTTATACAAGGTCGTTATACAAGGTCGTTATACAAGGTTTAGTGATTTAGTGTTTTGTATAGAAAATCCCGGTCGTAATACAAGGTTTAGTGAATCCCTGATTTTCATATTAAAAAACAAAGTCGAGTTTGCTGAAAAATTGCTACTTTACCATAAACTGAAAAGAGTAATTAGAAAACTTCGGATATAAATCTACAGTTTCAAAATTGGAAGTGTCCACTAAATAAGAGAACAGTGGAGAAATAATTCACATTCCCGAGAATGTGCCCTTAAACCTTTTCCCACATACATACATTGTCTGGTGCCTCTGCAGCAGACGACTTTTGAAAACATTGTGGCAAAAGGAGAAATTTCTCCTATTGCCACAATGATTTCATCTGTTTTCAATAATTGTTCTTTCATTTTTAGATAGTCTTCGTTTCTTGGTTTTCCTTGATTGAACTCCGACTGAATTATAAAAGACGGGTTTTTCTTTTCTCTTTGTCTTTTTTCGGATCCGCGACAATCACTCGGACTCCTCTGCTCCAATCCATTACATTACGTCATCCCCTATGTTGACATATCATGAATCAGAAAGTATAACGCTCCGAAACAAAAAAAGCAACGGCTCCTTACATCCTTAACAAAAGGTCCTTCTGATCATGGCAATGTAGATTACTTGTCACATCCAGCTTCTACAAGTATGGATGCTTGAAAGCAACCCATTTTGTAATAAAACAAAATTAAATTTGAGATTTACTGTTTATTTTAACCTACACTTTACAAGGAACTTAGGAATAAATGTTAATTAAGTCTTCTTTAAGAAGGTTAAGAGGATAACATTGCGTTATACTGACATGAGTATCGAGAACCCGTTTTGTAATACCATTTTTGAAACTCAACCCGTTTTGTACTAAAACTGTCGAAGTTGAAAGAAACTGTTTATTTCAATTATAAATTACAAAAAACTTTAATATGCATTTTGAATAAGAAATATTAACAGAAACTAATTATTTAATGCAAATGTTATATATGTCAGCTAGCCTTATTTAAGAAGATTAAAAAGTAATGCCTGTACCACTTTGACAGGATTAAAAAGAACCTGTTATGTAGTAGTTTTAAAAAGCCTATTAATTTCAGCTATACTTTTTCATGGGGTCAATGTAATAATGTCAAAAAGGAATTATTTCAGAAGGTTTACATGTTAAACTTGAGTGATACAGGCATGACTATCAATAAGCCGTTTTTAATACCAGTTGTTGAGACCTAACTCGTTTGTAATACCAGTTTTTGAGACCTTACCCGTTTGTTATACCAGTTATTTAGACCTTACCCGTTTGTAATACCAGTTTTTGAGACCTTACCCGTTTGTAATACCAGTTTCTGAGACCTTACCCGTTTGTAATACCAGTTTTTGAGACCTAACCCGTTTGTAATACCAGTTTTTAAGACCTAACCCGTTTGTAATACCAGTTGTTGAGACCTAACCCGTCTGTAATACCAGTTTTGTTTAGACCTAACCCGTTTGTAATAAAATAATTAAAAGTAGGAATGCATTATTCAGATTTATCCCTAGCTATATTGTTTTAAACCTACAAATTGATAATAAGATGACAAGTATCGGACCTTTAAATGGAGACACATATTAAAATAACTTTACGCTCGCACATCACAATAGTGTCATTTAAAGTTTAAAGTTTAAAAGTTTAAATTTATTTATTTTACATCGATTGCGAAACAAGCTTTAAGCTTATATTAATGACGCTCGATGTCTGCTTCCTGGAAACTTAACCAGTACTCGCGCCGTTTGTTTGGAAAAATCCCAAAGGCAGAACCTGCTCATCATTTAAAAAAACAAGTATAGTATGTAGTTCAATTCATATTCTTTCTGCTTCATCAGAATGCTTTCTGTGAATTTTAACAATACTTTATGATTAATTCAGCTTTCTGAAAGAAAATGGAATCTCAAAATGAGCTTACGGTGTATTTCTTTTGAAATAAGGGAATGTTAGTATTGACGGTTCACAGATTTCAATCTCTTTAAGGCAATATGCAAATATGTCATTGATGATGTTGTTCTGGCTGTATTACTGTGTGCAGATGGCATGGCTATTTGTGCCAACTCTCCACAAGAACTGGAAATGTCTCCGATAATTTGAAAACCAACTGTGATAAGGGGGTTATTAAAGGTTAATGTTTAAAAAACAAAAATCATGATATTTAGAAAACAATGCGGACTTTTGGCGGACGAATCGTGGATGTATGATGATAATCCGATTGAAATTATTACAAACGAATTTAACTACATCGGAACAATTTTTAATTATACTGGCATTTTTTCTTTAAATCAAGAATATCTTGCTGCCAAAGTTGTTAAAAATGTCCTATTATTAAATTTCATAATAAAAAAATCCCATTACTAAGTTGTAATTATGTCACTTGTTTGATTCATGTGTTGGATCTATACTAGTGAGGTGTGGGGTAACTGTAAACCTAAAAAATAGAACGAATACACCTCAAGTTTTGCAAACGATTCTTTAATGTTAAACCTAAAACAAATACTAATGGAATATATGGCGAACTTGGTCGATAGAGTATATCATTTTAATAAGTTATGTTCATATGATCGACAGCGCATATTCATATTCATTGAACTTAAAATCCTTCCCGAATATATTCAAACTACGTGTCATTGACGTTTTTATCAATGAATGGTATAGTAGAGTCCTACAAAACCCTTCTCTGGAAGCGTTTGACAATTTTAAACTGAATTTTGTATACGAAAATTATTCTTATCTTCTCTCTCACAATTTACGCCCTTATATCTCAAAACTTAGTTAACAAAATCTACATATACTTAATTCAATGGTACACAGTAAAGTCGAAAATTTATCCCTAAATACTATTATATAAAACCTAAATGTTCAACTTTATCGAGCTGCTTAAATGTAAAAACAAAGTAACATTATGCAACGTAGCTAAATTTGTTATGGATGCCTTAACACAAAGATTTAACATTATCTAAAAGTAATTGTCACCTTAGGAATTGTTGGTCATGTTTAGAGCAATGTATGCAGCAGTTAAATCTTGTGTGAAACTCTGCAGTTTCTATGCTGATTTTGTCAATATATCAGGAGGGTTACGACAGGGACAAAACAAGACTTAGAACTTCATTTACAAAATAGAAGTAACTACGGACTTTCGTCTTATGACATTTGTTTTATGATTTTACTGTTTGCTGATGATATGGTATTGGCAGCAAACTCACAAGAAGACCTACAGCTTAGTCTAGATAGTTTATACAACTATTGTTGTAAATGGGGTTTACAGGTTAATACGGATAATACTTAAATAGTCGTTTTTCGTAAGAAAGGTCCCGTAAAGTCTTCCGAGAAATGAAAATACAATCAAACAGATATTGAGATTGTCAACGATTTTAATAACCTTGGAACTGCTTTTAACTATACTGGTTCTTTTTTATTGAATAATAAATGAAGTCAATGTATGTATTATTGAATAATGTTAAATATTTGAAAGTGCAGCCTGATAGAACGCTTCAGTTGTTCGATTCATTTGTTGGCTCCTATTAAAGTATGCGTGTCCAGTATGGGCTTTTACCAACTCTAAAGAACTCGAACAAGTTCATTTAACCATTTGTAAATCTATATCAGATGATAGACATTGGCTCTGATATGGGAGCCAAGCCCCGGTAGCTCAGTCCGTAGCGACGCGGGCTGTAAATCTAGGGGTTGTGAGTTCGAATCCCGGCTCGGCCGACTTTCTTTCCGACGTTTGACAAACGTCAATGAGACATGCGTCATTCATCTTCCACCAATGGGCTAAGTCTATGTGAAAAAGCAGCTAGTTGCTTCGGAAGATTGTTGTGTGGAGTACTGGTGTGAGAAAACCAGGAAACACATGAGTAGGTGAACTGGCCGCCGTGATATGACTGAGAATATGTTAAAAACGGCGTTAAACCCCAATCAATCAATCAATCTGATATAAGTGTGGTAATTTAAAGAGATATTTTATTTGTGTGTATAACCTTTACCTTTTGTTCGTTTTGTTTGTTTGTTTATTGATGTGTTCATGTTTGTATGATCTTTATATATTGGAGGAAATAAAGATTATATATATATCTTTGACAATCTGGATCAATAGACAGTGAATCCTTTTTACCACTATTCAAGCAAAGACTAATTGACATATTTCTTCAAAAGTGGCAGTCTGATTTATTAAACAATTCTATATTAAACTCTTTATATATACAAATCTAAAACTGATTTCGGTTATAAATGTTAAATATCTTTCTCAAATAAGTTCATTTAATCTAAGAACCAAATTACAACTGTTCGTGTTTCTTCTCACAATTTATTTATTGAAATATTATGTTATGGATGAGAGAGGAAAGACAGCTGTGAGAGAATTTGTATTTTGCGTGAAACAGGAGACATTGAAGACGAGTTCCATTTTATTTGCAAATGCAAGTTCTATTTTGATATCCGAGTAAAATCTATAGACAAGTACTATATCACCCATTCAAATATATTTAAATTCACCAAACTCCTTTCATCAACTACAAAGAAAACAATGAATTAACTAGCTAATAATATATGTTTGGCAACAAAACGTAGAAATAGTATTATAACACCATTACTCTATACATGTTCACCATACATATAATCATAGTTATATACGAAATTGTTCATCCTCTATGTAGTATATGGTATGAAAAAATAATCTTATTAAATGTTTATGTATTGATGTAAACGTGTTTGATCTTCTTTAATTCATTTATAAATATGTTTTGTATAACGAGATACATGTATGTTGTATACGTTAATAACATTTATTCTATTCTACTCAAACATAATTGCGTTTATTCATATTTTCTCTATAAGAACGTCATGTGAACTTGTAGAATATACCCGGTTTTCTTTATCTTTTCCGTTCGTTCAGAGACATATGAATACATGTATGTATATGAATCTTGGTCGTTTCATGTTTTCATGTGATGTATTGTATATGTGTAAATGAATTGATCGTTGCTACTCGGTGATTTACATAATTGATAGGAGGTATTTAAATGTTCTCATTGATGGATTTATAAATTTGCACAAAGAACACAGTACAGTCTTTCTGGATAATCATATTATCTCCAACCAAACGCTACAATCACATTTATGACAAGGTGATAAGACATATAAACTAATGATGATAAACAGAAGAGTTTAACTTCTAGAGGAAGGAATTTTATTAATAACTACAGGGGATTGTCAGGAGGACAAAGCAGATCCTTCTTCTAATCTAATGGTAGGATAATTACTTGATAAATTACTTGATAAAACTCACCGGGTTTTCATTAACATTTATATGGATTTACTAGTATCTAATTATCCACAGAAAATCACATTTCATCTTTGCTTTGTATGCATTTTATTTTTGTTGTATAGGAAAGTCTGTTTTGTCATATGAGTTATTAACTGTCAAAATCAATCTTTACAATGTCTGTGGTTAACTTCAACATGTGGATTTTTTTTAATTATATATTTTATTATAATGGCACATGGTATGCTATTTGTATCCCTGTAGCATTAATTGTACTCGCCTCTGTAATACAAGTGTATGTGAAACGCATCCAAAACACACGAAATGATGCGAATGTCAATCGTGCAACTCGGAATAGCCAGTGGACTTGTCAACGCCGGTGTCTACCAATCTGAGGATAGATCCAATATTCCTTTATTTTTAATAATCAAAATGAACAAATGAAGGGTGCCATCAGTTAAGATTGAAATAATCGTTAACAGTAAATGTTTTCAATAGCATTCGCAGGTTGCGCAATGAATGGGCGTTCATCATAACACGATACGAAACATGATTCAAACATACAACTCAACTGGCAACGTAACATACACCCACCATATGTTCAGCGTTACGTCACGGCAGTGCAAAGGCGTTGCCAAGCAGTTATTATCAGTCAGGCTGACACGCGCGCCAATCCAATCCAATGGAGACTCTTCTCCAATCCACGATATAATCTTTTTGACGACGAACTGCATTTTTTTTTCAACACCTTCTCCTTTATCATTTTTTTTATTATTTCGCTTTTTGAGTGTTTGAGTTGAAATGAATATGATGACATATATCTCTTCAATCTATCTTGCAATTTTCAGCACGATCAGACACATATTCAGTGAATACATTCTAGTTCAAATAAAGAGTGTCAAAGAATAGCGGCTGTGTTGTATTTATATTCCATCTATTTGTACTGTTTTGTACTTTGAAGTTGAAGAATGCATGTAGGTGCATGTAAACCAGGGAAGTGCTGCCACCATGTTATATACAAATCAATAATTATTTAAAAATATGCATTATTCAGAATTTGTTTTACTCATCATCGTCATCCACATCATTGACTGATTGAAATTTAATAAAATATCGTCATCTATGGACCCACAATACAGCCCCAGACCTAAGTGAAGCATCCCGATGACATGTAGATAAAAGTTCGTCAAATACTTCAATGTCCGCCTACATTATTTAACCCTTTCCTTCATACGGACGAATCTACAGCAGTCACTTTTTGAAAACATCGTGGCAAAAGGACAAATTACTCATAAAGAGCAATTTCTATGTTTGCTAATATGTTTTCAACTTTTTCAATAATTGTGTGTGACGCAAGATTCTACAACGTATACCGATATCAATTCCTCTCGATATTAACTGGATAGGCAACATTCACAAATGTGTTCGATGTTGAGCCCGGCCTGACGCTTACATTTAGAAACACCATAGAAGTAGCTTCAGGTAATACGATAGATACAGCCACCATAAAACTGCTCTCTTATGTGGCTGCTTTATGCACATGCAGCAATCTATTTTCGCTTAACCCTTCCCTTCATACGACAATTCTGCAGCAGACGACTTTTAACATATTTTGTCAAAAAATAGAAAATCTCTATAATTGAATGGATAACCTATGACTAAAAGTGGAAAACATAGTGGCAAAAGGAGAAACAATGTTTTCAAAAAAAGCCGTCTGCTACAGAGGCGTCAGAAAGCGTCTATATTAGGGAAAGAGTTAACGCAGTCCATCAATAAGTTAACAATTGGACATTGTGTTAAAAGTATATTCATACGTTTACCGAAAATAGTCTTTATGGCCAGTCTACGAAGTTTTGTGACATTTGTATGTTGTCTTTAGTTTAACATATTTATAATTAGTTTACACCGTCTTTTAGTCATTCAAACCAGGATGTTTCATTGGTAAACAACCAGGACTTGTTTATAAATTCACAGTCATAATGCTTTCGTTGTAACCCCTAGGCGAGGGGGAAACCAATACTACCATTTAAAAACCTTTACAAATATCTAGATACATGTATATACGTATTGTTAAGTACTGGCTAAAATTATAACAGGAAAAGTCAAATAATTGTATTATCAGAACGTTGACATTGGATTAAAGATCTTCAGCAAAAAAGGATGTAAATATTGTAAACTGGTAATCCAAAGTTCGCGATATCCTACAAGATGCAGGATTTCGCGAGATTTGGTTGTATCCAGAGTCTGTAAATACTATTTTTTTTGTCCGTTCTATGAAACATTAAGAGAACAACTCATACCGTGCTATTACATACAACGTCTAAGTATGTACAAGTTCATAGAACTCTTAAACACAGAAAGAAAAACATATTTATGTAATCTGGCGTCATTCTGCCTCAAAGCTTTTGAGATGAGAAAATTCTCTATTTGCAAAAAAGGATCCTTATTAGACGGGCTTTACCAGTACCACTTCTTCTTGAAAAATTAGTTTCATATCGAAATTAATATATATATATTATATGTATATATACATTTGCGTTTGTATGTATATATTTTTATTTACATATGCATATATATATGAATTTAAGCTTAATTAATTACTATTTCTCAACTATTTCATTGTCTTAACCATTTCTGTATGTATATTTGTGAATATCAACCATGAGCTGTTTATGCTTAAGTTGAAAATAAAATATCTGTTCTGTTCTGTTTAAAAGCATTTTAGTAAAAACCTGATCTTCCGCTCATGAAGCGGTCGATGCAAGTAATTACTTACCATATGATGTATGTAAAGTAGAGTTAGTTAAGAAAGAGTGTTTGTTCATTATAGTGACACCACTATTGAAAGGGCAAGCCATTTCAAACTTATGAGACACCTTTTCCCTGAACAAGTTGTTAAGTCCCGAGTCCTAACTCTTTACCAGGCACCGGCCACACATGCTATTATATAACTAGCTGGTGGCTAACAACCCGACCATATCAGTATTTCAGTCATCCAAAAACGGTGGTCGGTAAAAGTCTGAACCACTAGGCTATGGGATAGGTTATGCTACATGGATAATCAACAGGAACTTTTGACCCTCACGGGAATTTGTAATACGAGACCGACGTAATACCCATAACTACCCCCCCCCCCCCCCCCCGCCCCCAACAGTCTTTGATAATTATAATACAAACATGTACAGCAGCTGATCTTGAGGAGTATTTGGCAATCTGCGATGGCAATGTAGTTGTGGGAAGTCAGCGGGGCCAGTTTGGTGACCTTTGAAGATTTCTTCACTCCAATCGCGAGGCAGATATAAAAGCTTCGATGCTGCGAGTATGCAAATGCTTGCTTGATTCTTTATTTGTCCATTAATTCTCGTGATGGTCTGAAATAAATTGTTATTATTTTTTGCAGGTGCCGACACAACGTTTCAAGTACATTTACCAACAGGTTTACAAAAGAACAAACGTATATGGAAATGCAGCCCAATACTTCTGCAATCGGTTGCCCTTCTCAGAACGACGACAACTGCTTAATATTAAAGTGGATCATCACCATTGCCGCACCGTTGCTTCTTGTTACAGGAACCGTTGGAAATGTGTTTGCATTTTCAGTTATGTTAAGAAAGAAGTTCCGGGAGAAGCCGTCATCTATTTGTCTGATGTTCCTCTCACTTTCCGATTTAATTCAGCTTTGGCTAATAGTACCTGTATCATCATGGGTGACAATATTTGGGAACGATTTGCTTACAAAACATGTGTGTTTGCCTTTTTTCATTTGTATAACAAGTTCCCAAGCTATCTCTCTTTTTATTATGGCGTTTATATCTATCGAACGAGTAATCTCCATTTGTTATCCATTTAAAGCTCGATATATTGTAACCAAAATAAATGCAATATGTGCAATTGTAATCATGATTGTGTCAGTTATAATATTGCACATTTTACAAATGCTGAGTTTTGAATCCGATGATCAGATATACAACTTGACAGTTGTCAAACCAACATGGAAATCCTCCTGTGTAGTTGAGGCACAAAGAGATATAAACGCAAGTATATATCGGCAAACACTTTTGATTGGTGTTAATTACACCGTGCCGGTACTTCTGATAAGTGTCAGCAATGGTATCATCGTAAGGAAGCTATTTGTTCAGTTCAACGCAACGTCTTCGATCTCACAGACAGTATACCGGGTGGCTCTGATGCGTAACGTTACAAGAGCCGTTATTGTTCTTTCAGTGTTTTACTTCTTAACATCAACACCTTATATCGTATTTCGAATATACATTATTAACTTTAACAAGACAGACAGCTCCGCTATTGATTTATATGAGGCCATCTTTTATTTCTTGCTGTTTTTCAATCATACGTGTAACTTTATTACTGGACCGGATCTGAGTTTAGAAGCGAATGTCGAAAGATGTACAGTGATATTTTCGCATGTTGTTTCCAGCGAAGACCAGCTTCTTTAAGCTGATATGATCGGTAGTTTTAGAATCGTCCGCTTTGGACACACCCGTTGAAGAAATAGTATTTTATGAGGGTCCATTCCCGATTCAATAAGCTAAAACCTTTCAACTGAATACTTCAAAAATATGATAAGCTGAAAGCAACAAGATTAATGATAAAATAACTTTGAAAGGAAAATTGAATTGCTCAAAGTTTATGTTTATGTTCTCACTACTCTTACAACTGATAGCTGATTGAGTAATAGTAAATTGGACATAGAAGATTTATAAATTAGCCATTAGTACGTACCGTTAGTGATCAGCAATTATCAGATAAAAGCACATAACGCTATTGTGAAATGACTTCTTACTGTGAACTCATGCCTTTGTTGCTAAGTGACAATAACGAAGTTACGGTTCCGGTTAACCCTAATGTATCGTTCGAATCAGAAAACCCTATGATAAATATAAATGGAGATTGTCTTTAAGATGATGAATTCATAGAGCTACAGTTTTATAATGTTCTGCTTGATATATTCAAAAAGCTCCCATGTGGAATGTTCATGAACATAATCGTAAGTTTTAATAACTGGTCAGAATCGAATCTAGAACAGTTACGTCACATGATATTTACCATGCTTAAATAAAGTGATGGCTCTTTAATAGAGCCGACTGCTGAACTCAAACGTCATTTGTTTACTAGAAAATGTGACCCTGATCCAGTGGAATTGGCACAGGATATACACGTTGTGTTGTCGGTGAGTAAGGGTATGATGTATCTTTGCTTAGGACATGTTAAGTGTATCACGACGAGGAACTCTCAATCGCAGAGAATAAACTCTTAGTCCACAAAAGATAGATGTAATTGCAATTGCAGCCGGGATATTGTAATGCTGAAAGACATTGTATATTCTCTGCAAAATGAGCTGTTGATTCTAAAACGAGGCTACGTTACTTGTAACGAGGCCCTGTGTGGCCAATATAACACTTTTGTTTCAAATGTCGGTGATCTGGTTCAACGTTTATTTCCAAAAGAGTCATTTGTTGTTGAACCAGATGCTGCTACTATTGCTAAGGTCATGCATGGTGTTGGGATGACCTAATGCTGATAATGCACTCCGTAAGCTATTGCAATGACTCCTTTACAAACAACATAGAACACTATACCAGTGTTAGTTTTATTGCAAATGTGGATCAGCCTTTGCAGCAGCAGCACCAATCTACATTTAAAAACGTTGAAATACAGTGCAAACTGTCAGTGTCTAGTTGTGAATGTGGAAATACATCTGATAGAACTGTTCATTCATACCAGAGGAAAACGTCAACATCGAGACATGTATGCTACTAATGGCCCTCCGTCGTCATCTAAAGTGAACTGTATACCAACACGGGTTACAAATATAAGTGATGATTCAGGCAGTGATTGTATGACCTTTCATAGTAGGCGTAAGCATACAAAGTTTGTTTTGCGTTTCTGGCTATAGGGACAATATGATCGAGTATAAACTTGCGTAGTATGTGAATAGAAAAGGTCCAAAGTTGAAGATGGTTAGGAAATTCCCTTCAAGGAATTCGTCTGGCTTTGTCACATTTAGACTCAACATTGAATTTAATAATGAAAGCTCATTGAATACTACTTGCAAGCCGTGGATGAGCAGATCAAAGTTTTAAAGCAGCCTGAGTCATCCCCGAAGGTCCGATGAGCGCGGTCATAACAGCACAGATATGGAGAAATGGATATTCCGATGGCATATGTTATGGCAGTGATGATCGTAAAATTGAAAGAAAAAAATATTTCAAAAAGTCCGGATTTAAATATTTGTTTTTATCTTACTAGGCCTATCTTGATTGTATACATGTTAATGTGAGCAACGGCTGTATTTAAGAAATTCCCTTTAATGACGTGGAATGTTACTGCACTAATGTCCAGTTCCACCTACTTGACAGATATTTAACACACACATGGGGTATATTGTTGTGGTGTGTCGGAGCATTGGCTGTACAGTAGAGACTTAGATTTTCTAAATGAGATTGACTCCGAGTATAGATGTCTCGCCGTATCCGACACTGATGTATATATGATTGTGTATATTTATGCTTCTGTCTATTATAACAAAAACACTCGAAAATAAAAAGAAACTGTACACTGCATTTCTTGATTGGGAAAATATGTTCGACAAAATTGACAGAACAATGTTATGGCAATTTTTTTACACAGAACAGTTCAAAACTTATAGATGCATTAAAAGCAATGTACTCATCAATTAAATCATGTGTAAAAAATAACAAAGAATACTCAAGCATTATCATCTCAAACATGGGTGTAAAGCAAGGTGATCCAGCCAGTAGTAGTGTATGTTTATTCTACCTCAATGACACACTAAATAGTATACACATATTATACGAAAAAAAAACATGAATGGGTTTTTTCGCTTATAGTTAACAGGTGTGAGATTTTTTTTTTTTTTTTTCAATAACCCATGAAGCTTTCTGAAATGAAACTGGCCAAATCCATGGGGGCCGCCATTTTGGGTATGTATAAAATGAGCCGAGAAACACGGATTGAAAAAAAATTATTGTCGTCTTTTTAATATTTTTTTTTAAATCGATAATTTGGGTATGTATAAAATGACACGAAAAACACGGATTTTTTAAATTATTGTCGTCTTTTTAATATATATTTTTTTTAAATCGATATTTATTAAAGTGCTGTGTTTTGGGGGAATTAACATTAAAAATAAATGGAACTCTGTAAGAAATATGTTTTCCCGTTCGTCAAAAAAACGACAGCATTAGACTTCTACCCCTGAACCTAAATGTTGACTGTATCGTATCCAAAGAAGGACGTGACGTCATTTCCGTAACACTTCATCTTGGCGTAACGTCAATGGAGCGACGTCGTTTCCCGCAAAAAAGTGGTATCAACATGAAATACCCCAAATTCCTATACATGAGCTATTTATCAAACATTGTGGCAAAAGGATAACTTTCTCATAAGGAGCAATTGTTCTTTTAGCGACAATCTTTTCCTAAATCGTCTGTTGCAAAGGCCTCAGAAACCGTCTCTAATAGGGAAAGGGTTTAGCAGAAATGTGACGCCTTACATCATTTGTTCCAGTCATATTGACTGGTTGAAAAAGGCAGTTGCCAGGTGGCATCAGCAAAGAGCTGATCTTTTTGCTTCTTTACCATAATGCAGGTGATCGATTAAGGATCATCTTGGCCATCATGTTTTAACCTCGTTCATTATAAATGTATTCCTTGATTTTCTGAAAGTCTTTACTTTATTATTTTCTGTTCGTAATAATAGACGACAGCAATACGAATTCCAAATATTTTTTGATAATGCACAAAACATGACATTAACATTATTATTGTCTAGTCAATTACTTATAAATCCTTTTTTATGGCCAAAGTATGCTCTTTAATTTTTGTTTATAATTATCTTGCGTTTTTTCGTAAATAGGTAGCACCTATAGATATATTAAACTTAGGCCAAACAAAATTATTTATGCTATTATTTGCAGACGATGCAGTAATTTTTACAGAATCAGCAGAAATACTGCAGAATATTCTAAACAAATAGAAAAGTATTGCAATTCATGGGGGTTAAAGCTTAACACTAGCAAAACTAAAATTATGATTTTCGAAAGATGTCGCCATACAACCTATAACTTTAACATAGATAACCAACCCATCGAAGTAGTAAAATCGTTTAAAGTGGCATTTCTACCCAGAGGGAAGAAAACTCATTCAAAAGTTCGAATCGATTTTTTTAAAAGTAAGAAGCTGAATGGGTTTGGAATTAACCACAAAGATGTTACCCAAGAGCCCACACTCACAAATTATACTTTTCTCCAAGATTTCAGGATTTTAAAAACGGAGCCGTTCATGTATATTTTCATTCCGGAATGTATTTAAAGGTTGGATGTCATATACAAACCGTGTTGAGATAAAATGTACATAACTGTTATAAAAACACACTCAGTTCAATGAGGCATATACATTGTATACACAATAAGTATGTGTATCTAGTGCTTTTAAAGTAATATAAATGCTGTTTATGGAAAGTCACAGACAACTAACATTATCTTGTTTCCATAGTTTTCTGTGACATACCTGAAATTACTTACGCAATAAGTAAACGTTTATTGTTTGGTGTTAAACTCCGCTTTCAACATGTTTTATGTTATATCACGTATTTTCCTGGGTAAGTTACCAGTGCTACTGGTCTATTTATCCTGACATCAGCCAGTCAGTCGTAATGTACCCTACCCTACAACCCTCAGCGCCACGGAAGACAGCTTTACTATCAATTTTAATGTGGTATGACCCGGCAAGGGATCAAACCTGTGACCGCCCCATCCGAGGTGGACGCTCTACCACAACATTTCGAGGCGGTCAAGTAAATGTTTATCTAGTGCTAAACTAATTATGCTGTTTATTAGATGATTTACGGTATGTCACAAGAAAATACGATTCTCTTATTTCATAATAGTGAAGATCTGTATGTACTTATGCAGTATGATCAGGGTCTTCACTATTAGGAAATAAGAGGATGTTAGTTTTCTGTGACATACCTGAAATCATCTATATCCCATACACAGCAACATTGTATAATGCTTTAACACTAGATAAACACACTTATTGTGTATCTGTGCTTCAATGAACTGAGTTATTTTTATAACAGTTGACATGTGTACACTTTATTCCCCCCCCCCCCCCCCCCCCCCCCCCCCCCCCCCAATATTATGTGTAAAGAAAAGTACCAATCTAGAGGCAATGTATGGTGAATTAGGCTTAACACCACTCTCTGTACAAAGAAAGATCGTACTAATAAAGTATTGGTATAAATTAATTAAATCTTATTCAAACTCTATTTTATTTAAATTATTCAAAATGCTCCAATCAATGGTTAACCAGCGTTCAACAAACCTAAATAATTGGGCACTCCAAATAAAACAAATATTAGATCATTGTGGAATGAGTTACACATGGTTACATCAATTTGATACAGAAATAAATATATCTCAAATCACTCAAAGAAAAAATGATATGTATACTTGGTACTCAAAGATTAACAACTCTAACAAACTCGAGACATACAATTTATTTAAGCACGAGTTCATATTTGAACAATATCTTGACTACATAAAACAACCAAAAAGTTCAGAATGGCATTAACAAAATTCCGAACGAGTTCTCATCCACTCAACATAGACACGGGAAGATATGTCAATACACCCAGAAACGACAGACTGTGTATAAACTGCAATCAATAACAAGTGGAGAATGAATATCATTTTCTACTTATTTGCCCAAAGTATAGAGATCTTCGTAAACAATTCTTAAAACCATATTACCAAAATTGGCCAAATCTTAATAAATTTACAAGTCTTCTAAGTTCAGAAACGAAATCTGCAACGCTTAAACTAGCAAAATTATCAATATATGAATAAACGATTATATTCTTATTAGTATTGTCTTTGTGACATTGAATATATATATATGCTTAACCATGCATGGTGTTTGCGAGGGAAACTGTTACAAAAAAATAATAATTATAAAAGAAAAGTCTGAAAGTGGATCTAGATCAGACTTCATAGTTATGTGGTCTGATGTAGATCTACACACATATGGTTCTCATCACCATCATCTTATTTTGGTTGAATGAATAATTCTATATAAGTGCACGAGTACGCTATCAATGTAAATTATGGGATATATATGTGTGGTGTAGACCGATATCAGACTGTATACAGTTATATAGTTTGATATTGGTATGCACTATTGTATTTGTTTGGTCTGCACTATTGTATTTGTTTCTACCATACAGGATCAATGAAACATTCTGCCAAAGTTTTATCGGATCAGGCACTTAGAGCCTATAATTGTCTATTAACGTTATTCTATCGAATAAATTTGGATGTTAAAACTAAATTGTCATTGTTTGACTCAATGGTAGCTCCTATTATCCTGTACTGCTCTGAGGTTTGGGGTATTTATGACTTTAAAGAAGTCGATAAACTACATAACAGGTTTTGTAAGTCTATTCTTGGTGTTCGTCAACAAACACCTAATATGGCCGTATATGGAGAACTGGGGCGATACCCATTATCTGTTATATGTAAGGAAAGAGTTCTAAAATTCTGGTTAAAGGTTATGAACAGTGACAACTCTATTATGTATAACATATTCAATGAACAATGCAATAGTAACAATGAAAAATGCTGGGCTATGAGAGTAAAATCCCTTTTAAATGATCTTGGTTTTGGTTATGTTTGGAATCAATTTGACAAAAATATGAATTATCTACCTTTATTTAAACAGCGATTGAGAGACCAATTTCTTCAAAGTTGGAATACTTCCCTGCATACTTCCTCGAAATTGGATTATTATAGAAAATTTAAAACAATATTTGGTTTCGAAAAATACATCGATGTTATTCAAAATGACACTCTAAGAAAACAATTAAGTTGTTTTAGATTATGTTCGCATACACTAAATATTGAAATGGGGAGATATTCTAGTATTGAGAGATGTAACCGTATTTGTAGCGTATGTAATAGTAATCAAGTGGAATCAGAATATCATTTTTTACTCTGCTGTCCCTTTTATTCTTCTATACGAACTAATTATTTTGGAAAACTACCATGGCCGAATGTGCAACTTTTTGTCAATATACTGTCTTCTAATCAGAATAAAATTATATTTAGAACTGCCAAGTATTTACGAGATGCATTTAAGCTTCGTAATGAAAAAACACAGAATGCTATAACAACATGATATACCAGTCAGTTAGGATTATACCACAGAACTACCATATGATCATAAAATGAAATATCAGTATTATCAAATTGTCTGTATGTAAATATTGTTTGTATGTTTTGTATGTTTTCCTGTTTCTTTTGCCATATTTGTTCACTGTTAAATATTATTATTGGCCAAAGGCGTGTAAATGCTGAATTTGCCGAATAAAATTGAATTGAATTGAATTGTTATAGTCATTGTTTTTATTGTCAGAAAAAATGTTTAATATTCATAATTTATTTTATCTTTGCTTCTCGTAAAGGGATTACGTTTAGAAAATTGTAAATACTTGTTTGTAATTTACTATAGGCAAATGTGCCTGAATGTAATAAAATGTATTGTTTGTACAGTAAACGCCGCATCGGCAAAGGTGGAATTGCTTTAATGTGGCATAGTATAACATGACAGGTTTAATGTCACGGCCAGAACTATACATTATAAAAGTAAGACAGCTCTTCAGTGCTATGTCGATATTGGCCGAAGTTCTATATTGGGAGGAGTCAAATTTGAATCTCCAATGTGACGCTGGGTCATTATGGAGAATTGTGAATATTGAAAAGATGCATTACTTACATTTACAATATTTAGATGTTCGATGTGTCTGTCGTATTATGTCTGAGAAGTAAATATTAAATATTGTGTTAATCACATAGACTTGTTGGACTTTATCATTAAATAGTTTTAAAACGCATCGCGATGTACTAAGAGGTGCAATTAAGCAGATCTAACCAGAGTAGATCCAGATCAGCCTGTACATCTTCTCCATCTTCTTAGAATCTGCACAATTTGACAGAAGCTTGAGTGTTGATGCAAACACTGGTCTGGATCACACAATCTTATAATAATATGAGCCGTCCCGCGAGAAAACCAACATAATGGCCGCTGCGTAGTGTATCGACCCAGAGCAGCCTACCCACGTGTTTCATGACTTCTTCACACCAGTACTTCACACAACATTAATTCCACGTTACTGATTTCCCACAAAGACTTTTAACCAGTCCATTGATGAAAGACCAATAACGCTTGTCTTATTAACTGACTTTATAAAACATCGGAAAGAATGTTGGCCCAGGTGGGGTTCGAACTTACAACGCCAGGATTAACAGCCACCGACTGCGCTACCGGGGCTTAGCCCTTCGTTGAGTTTAGCGGTGACAAAAGTTAAAGGGACGGTAGGGAAGTATTTCCGAATATCATGAATCCTCGTCTGCTGCGTAAGGGTTCACGAATCGTCTGCATCGGCAGAATGCTTGATTTTATTCGCCGTCGCGTTGAGAAATTATTTTACAGTCATTCAAAACAAATATTACCTTAACGTAATAAGTATAAGCATGTGAAAAACGACTAAAATAGCTAAGGATAAAAATGGAACAGTTTAACGGAAATGTACATTAATTTCTATACACCTGAACGACAAACTTTTGTTTTATAACTTAAAGGGATACAACTTAGAGGGAACTATGTTCTGTTCAGACATGACGTTGCTTCCCTTGATACAATTACACGTGTTTGCTATTCTATCTTTACTCCCCCTTGTTCCGGATGTTTAGATTGATATACTGTATGATATCACGCTCAAATCCCTCTTTGCGTATAGAAGAAAAATTGTCAATAGTGTTAGAATCATAGTTATATACGAAATTGTTTATCCTCTATGTAGTTTATGATATAACAAAAATCTTACTAAATGTTTATGTATTAATGTAACCGTGTTTGACCCCTTTTAATTCATTTATAAATATGTTTTATATGACGAGATACATGTATGTTGTATAAGTTAATACAAATATATTATATTATATTCTATTCTATTCATGTTTAAATCAGATGATTTCTAAAGATAGCACATCAGGTGAACGATTTAGCCGCAATTGTCAAGCTACTCCAATTCAGACATTTCTAAAGACTCTTTCAAAAGACACCGGGTTTTATACCGTATCATTATTGTCTGCATTTAGTTTCTAATCCCGTCTACTCCTTGAGTAGCCCGCTATTTCCCATTATATGCATTGAAAGTAGTATGTGAAATGATAACCCAAAGTCATTTGAATACTGTTTAACCCTGAGTCCTGAAACATGTAGATCTATACGAGTTTTTGAAAATTCACTTATAGTTTATCGACATTTTCAAATGTTGTTGTTTTCTTCCCTTTTGGATAAGCAGTCTTTTAACATGGGCCGAGTAAATACACACACAAACAACACGACATTCTATAGACTCTTTCAAAACACCGGGTTTTATACCGTTGTGTCTGCATTTATTTTCTCATCACGTCTGCTCATTGAATAGCCCTTTATTTCCCAGTATTTGCATTGAAAGCAGTATGTGAAATGATAAATCAAAGTCATTTGAAGACTTTTTAACCCTGATTCCTGAGACATGTATGCGACCTTTTGAAATCATGTCGATCTAACCCATTGGTATTCGTCCCGCTACCCGACGTATTTTGACCTCTATTTTACCGAACAAATTAACAAGGTGAAACTACTAAAATTGAGAAATTACTAATCTTTTGAAACGACATTTACCTATAGTTTACCGACATTTTTTAGATATTGTTTTTCTTCCTTTAACATGGGCAGAGTGAGTACACACAAAAACAACACGACATTCGCGAGTTTGCGACAAGCAAAGATCAAGCTTATCATTGGGGTCCGTGCAGTCAGTTGATGTATTCGCTAATCAGCCAGTTACTTGAAAATACTGTTTGGTGGAGTACTGGTAAAAGAAAGTCAGGAAGAAAAGTGTCAATCATCGAAATACAAATCGTTCAGTCTGATTTCCCCATGGCGTGTCTCAAGAAGTATCTATTTTATCTAAATCTTGTCGCTATCTCGCCACTGATAACATGTATCTATGGTGAGTCAGAGGAAACTGTCTTTTTTGTCGCATTTTGTCTCGTTTACATTCACCTTTCATCTAATATCGAGACTTCCATCTCCCACACGATTCATGTCACTGTATGATATGTAACATCGAAACCAACGTTATCTCTGTTGAAACCATTGTTGCTCCAGAAAATCCTGCGCATTGCGCGCAGTCTGATCTGTACTTGCTATGTTCGCTCACAAGTTAATTACGATTTCATGATTCAGTAACTTTTCTACATATGTCACACACACACACACACTAAGGTGGGTTTCCCAAGAGCATTGAATTACCGGGTACGGTGTGATAGGAGTTGGATCCTTAGAACATAACCGAGGTAAAACGTGCACTATCTTAAAAATATTGAAACATTGCGAGAAAGGGGATATTGCTTATTTTGAGTAAATTTAAATTTCCCCACAATGCCTTTTAGTACAGAGGCGTTAAAGGTCGACTTTATCAGAGATACTCGTTATAGACAAACTTAGGTTGTTCGTGGGTCTATTTTATTGAAGTATGCCTAAAATTTTAAATTATCAAAAAACACAAACAAAATGTTTTTTTGTTTGCATTTCTTTCTAAATTTATTAATCGTTTCCATTTTGCAGACGCATTTTGACTCATTACAGTAAACAACTTTTGAAATATTGTGGTTTATTGGAATATTGCTCATTGTGAGAAATTCCTCCTTTCTTGATGTAAGTGGGGAAGGGTTAATAGACAACGAACAACCAAAGTTTGCGATTCTAGGGCAAGTGGTCTGATATTAGAGTATACGTTGCTACAAGTGTTATTGAGATTTGAAAAGAAACACTGTCTTCTATCAACATTTCCGTAAAGGGTAGACCAAGATCAGCCTATACATTCGTAAAGTCTAATCTTGACCCAATACTGCACGCTTTTTACCTATAAAATCCTATTCAATATATGAGCGCGCCGCGCGAGAAAACCAACATTGTGGACTTACCCGAATAGACACTTTTCGCCTCCTGTTGATTTTTCTGTTTCAGGAATCTTCACTCTATACCTCTATCCCCCTGAGACGGAATGTGTCGGCCCGGATCAGTCTACGCGGACATAATGTTGGTTTTATCGTGGGACGGCTCATATATGCAATGTTTTGATTAGCCCTTTTGCAGACGCATTTTGATGAATCTTCAGCAGAAGACTTTTTAAAAACAAATGTGACAAAACGATCACACAATAGTCTAGTAAACCCTTTCCACAATTACTACATGTTATCAGCTCTATCCAATAAGGGTACATTCCTTTATAGAGATATGTTTGATGTTTCGACTGCTGCTGATTTGTTGTATATGGGAAAGGGTTAAACACCAAGAGAGACGATGCTAGTTACACTATTTAGGCAGGATAGGCGTTAAGTTACACTTGAATAACACCGTTAAGTGCACGTTATAAGAACACAGACATTCTGTGGTCAATTACAACCGAAATCCATACATAGATATAATTGTAGGAATATTGTTTATAGGAATGACTACGCTCGATAGTCACAGGCTGGTCTGGACATTCGCTGTTCGCAAAGCCCCAATGTCGATATTCTTGTTTTTTGTATATTTTGCTTTTGCTGCGTACACAGTATTAAACCCTTTCCCACATAAAGACGCATTTTGACGCATCTGCAGCAGACGACTTTTTGAAACATTGTGACAAAAGCAGAAATTGCTCAAGACGATCAAACATTTCTAGAGATTGTCCATGTCTTGAGTAGATGTTTATTCAAATGTGTTGCATGTGGGAAAGGGTTTAGACCATCAGACGTTATAGTATAATAATACCTCTTTCCTTACAGAAACAAAAGGTCATTATATCTGTGTTATATATTATAAACTAGATGACTGCTGGAACCCATTGTGTGACGCCTGTGCCGCCAGAATAGAACCATGACAGCCGATGCATCCGCGACTTCTGACCAGAATCAACAATATTCGCTAATTATCTCAACAATCGTATCTTGATATTCCAAAAAACTTGTTTATGAACTCATAGTTGGGCAAGGATATTTTTAAAAATTCAACATTAAAAGGGTTTACTTGACTATTCACTGGACCAGTGAGTACTCTAGTTAGCCACTTCCCGTACTTTGATTATACATCACGCAACGTGCACCAGACGTGTGTTTGTGGTTTATCCCTTCGTTATGTGCTTTCTTTAACCCTTTACATAACATTTGCAGCAAGTGACTTTGAAAACATTTAGGTTAAAACATTACAAATGTTTATAAATGAAAGTTGAATCTTTAAATTGGCATGAAAACATAATGAAAAGAGGCGAAATTGCGTTTTAGGAAAAAAAATTCCTTTGGTCAATATATGTTCAAATATCGTCTATTACAGATGTGTCAAAAATCCGTCTGTCTTTAGGAAAACGTTCAACATGTTCAATACGATTACATTGCCTCTAAAAGATTTTTCGACACTTCTTCAACGTTATTCAATAAGTGTTCTTTACTGAATTCATAGAGTTTTCATATTTGTTACTTAATATTTTCAAAGTCGTCTGCTGCAGATGTATTGAACGTGGGAAAGAATGTTGTTATACTCTGCGCGGGAAAAATCATGCCAAACCCGAAGAGATGTTATGCGTTATATTTATACAATTTCTAATGATAGTTTTGTTAAATGTCGTGTGGTTGTGGGCGCTAATGGGAGTAGCCACCAGAAATACCTGTGTGCGGACAATGATTCGATTACCTTATCCCTTTCCCACATACAAACATTCTGCAGCAGACGACTTTGCAAACCTACCTTTAAAAATACGGAAAATGTCTGTAAATTAGAGAATAATGTTTGAATAAAGTTGAAATTATTGTGGCAAATGAAGAAATTGCTCATGATGAGCAATTCCTCCATTTGCCACAATATTTTAAAAAGTCGTCTGCCGCAGAAGCGTCAGAAACCGTCTACATGTGGGAAGGAGATATGATAGTTTAAGAGTCGTCTGCTTTGAAGTTCAAGTTCAAGTTCGATGCGCCTGGTTTGAAAATATGATGTAATGAAATACCAAGAGGTAAAAATGCTGAGTTTCGCAGCTAATAGAGTAAAGCCTGTTCAGACGGATCTGTCACAAAATCGGTTCCAGCATTGAAAGGGTTAATAACACAATATGACACGCCGTATATTCCCGTATCACGATCTAGTTATCAAAATACGACACGCCGTAAAGTCCCATATCACGATCTAGTTATCACAATACGACACGCCGTATAGTTCCGTATCACGATCTAGTTATCACAATACGACACGCCGTATAGTCCCGTATCACGGTTTAGTTATCACAATACGACACGCCGTATAGTTCCGTATCACGATCTAGTTATCACAATACGACACGCCGTATTGTCCAATATCACGATCTAGTTATCACAATACGACACGCCGTATAGTTCCGTATCACGATCTAGTTATCACAATACGACACGCCGTATAGTCCCGTATCACGGTTTAGTTATCACAATACGACACGCCGTATAGTCCCGCATCACGATATAGTTATCACAATACGACACGCCTTATAGTCCCGTATCACGATCTAGTTATCACAATACGACACGCCGTATAGTCCCATATCACGATCTAGTCATCACAATACGACACGCCTTATAGTCCCGTATCACGATCTAGTTATCACAATACGACACGCCGTATAGTCCCATATCACGATCTAGTTATCACAATACGACACGCCGTATAGTCCCGTATCACGATATAGTTATCACAATACGACAAGCCGTATAGTCCCGTATCACGGTTTAGTTATCACAATACGACACGCCGTATAGTCCCGTATCACGACCTAGTTATCACAATACGACACGCCGTATAGTCCCGTATCACGACCTAGTTATCACAATACGACACGCCGTATAGTCCCGTATCACAATCTTGTTATCACAATACGACACGCCGTATAGTCCCATATCACGACTTAGTTTTCACAATAATACACGCCGTATAGTCCCATATCACGACCTAGTTAACACAATACGACACGCTGTATAGTCCCATATCACGACCTAGTTATCACAATACGACACGCTGTATAGTCCCATATCACGACCTAGTTATCACAATACGACACGCTGTATAGACCATATCACGACCTAGTTATCACAATACGACACGCTGTATAGTCCTATATCACGACCTAGTTAACACAATACGACACGCCGTATAGTCCCGTATCACGGTTTAGTTATCACAATACGACACGCCGTATAGTCCCGTATCACGGTTTAGTTATCACAATACTACACACCGTATAGTCCCGTATCACGATCTAGTTATCACAATACGACACGCCGTATAGTCCCATATCACGATCTAGTTATCACAATACGACACGCCTTATAGTCCCGTATCACGATCTAGTTATCACAATACGACACGCCGTATAGTCCCATATCACGATCTAGTTATCACAATACGACACGCCGTATAGTCCCGTATCACGATATAGTTATCACAATACGACAAGCCGTACAGTCCCGTATCACGGTTTAGTTATCACAATACGACACGCCGTATAGTCCCGTATCACGACCTAGTTATCACAATACGACACGCCGTATAGTCCCGTATCACGACCTAGTTATCACAATACGACACGCCGTATAGTCCCGTATCACAATCTTGTTATCACAATACGACACGCCGTATAGTCCCATATCACGACTTAGTTTTCACAATAATACACGCCGTATAGTCCCATATCACGACCTAGTTAACACAATACGACACGCCGTATAGTCCCATATCACGACCTAGTTATCACAATACGACACGCTGTATAGTCCCATATCACGACCTAGTTATCACAATACGACACGCTGTATAGACCATATCACGACCTAGTTATCACAATACGACACGCTGTATAGTCCTATATCACGACCTAGTTAACACAATACGACACGCCGTATAGTCCCGTATCACAATCTAGTTATCACAATACGACACGCCGTATAGTCCCGTATCACGGTTTAGTTATCACAATACGACACGCCGTATAGTCCCATATCACGATCTAGTTATCACAATACGACACGCCTTATAGTCCCGTATCACGATCTAGTTATCACAATACGACACGCCGTATAGTCCCATATCACGATCTAGTTATCACAATACGACACGCCGTATAGTCCCGTATCACGATCTAGTTATCACAATACGACAAGCCGTATAGTCCCGTATCACGGTTTAGTTATCACAATACGACACGCCGTATAGTCCCGTATCACGACCTAGTTATCACAGTACGACACGCCGTATAGTCCCGTATCACAATCTCGTTATCACAATACGACACGCCGTATAGTCCCGTATCACAATCTTGTTATCACAATACGACACGCCGTATAGTCCCATATCACGACTTAATTTTCACAATACTACACGCCGTATAGTCCCATATCACGACCTAGTTTACACAATACGACACGCCGTATAGTCCCATATCACGACCTAGTTATCACAATACGACACGCTGTATAGTCCCATATCACTACCTAGTTATCACAATACGACACGCTGTATAGACCATATCACGACCTAGTTATCACAATACGACACGCTGTATAGTCCTATATCACGACCTAGTTAACACAATACGACACGCCGTATAGTCCCATATCACGACCTAGTTATCACAATACGACACGCTGTATAGTCCCATATCACGACCTAGTTATCACCCTACGACACGCTGTATAGTCCCATATCACGACCTACCTATCACAATACGACACGCCGTATAGTTCCGTATCTTGATCAAGTTATCACAATACGACACGCCGTATAGTCCCGTATCACGATCTAGTTATCACAATAAGACACGCCGTATAGTCCCTTATCACGATCTAGTTATCACAATACGACACGCCGTACAGTCCCGTATCACGGTTTAGTTATCACAATACGACACGCCGTATAGTCCCGTATCACGGTTTAGTTATCACAATACGACACGCCGTATAGTCCCGTATCACGATCTAGTTATCACAATACGACAAGCCGTATAGTCACTTATCACGACCTAGTTATCACAATACGACACGCCGTACAGTCCTGCATCACGATCTAGTTATCACAAATACGGCACGCCGTATAGTCCTGCATTACGATCTCATTCGTCATTCAATAAAATAAAATACAATCGTTTTTTGTTGTGATGCAGCTCAATTGCATTGATCGATTGATTAGTGTTAAACGCTTTCAACATTTTGTTCGGTAATATCACGGCGACCAGCTCAACAACCCATGTGTTTCCTGGCTTTCTCATACAATTGTCTTTCAAAAGCAACTGGATGAGTTTCCACATAGACCGTTAGCCGATTGTTGGATGGGGAATGACGCTTGTCGCATTAACGGTTGTCTAACGTCGCAAAGAATATTCGGCGAGCTCGAGTAAGAGCTCACAACCCCATGATTGATAGCGCGCGTAGCTACGGACTGAGCTACCGTGACTCGGCTTTAACCGAGTACATACGAGCAGTCCCGCTGGAAAGCCAACACCATGGCCTCTGCGTAATGTATCGACCCAGATCAGCCTGCGCAGTCCGCGCAGACTGATCCGGGCCGACACATTCCGTCTCAGGGGGATAGAGGTATAAAGTAATGATACCCGAAACAGAAAATCCACAGGAGGCAAAAGTCCACAATGTTGGTTTTCTCGCGGGCCGGCTCACACTAATATCATAAGAGCCCGTCCGTGGGAAAAGGTACGAACGTTATAAAGGAAAGGTGTATATTTTGTTCAGACTGTGCAGTGAACATTTGCAGGATGATATGGCTCTACACTGTTCTTTGAAGCCAACTTGTACCCTTTGCCATGGATGGACTGATGTATGGCTTTTATTATTTTCTGAAACAAATAAGTTAACTCTTAGAAAGAGTTTGATACAGTGTTGATTCAGAGTTAAACACATTGAGTTGAAAGTGGATATTGCTCAGTTGTAGCAATGTCAAACTTTTAAAGTATATGATACGGTTAAAGTCGTCTGCATGAGGAAACGATAACATGGCGGGTCTGGTTAAAATACATTCTCATTTTGTTAGTTTTTGTTTTGGTGTTTTTCGTTTTTCAATTCTCCCGTGTGAAACGTCACGGATCCTAGGTGTAAGTTTTTGTCAGTGGTGGTTTTCTACACTTTGAACAGTATTTCAGTTCTATGTTCTGGATCAATTACCTGAACTACCGCTTATATAACACAGACATCTGTGTTTCAGTCATAACGCTATCTCCATATTTCCGACCGCCTCGGTGTAGTAGTAGTAGAACGTCTGTCTCGAGTGAGGGAGGTCGCAGGTTCGATCCCCGGTCGGCTCATACCAAAGCCTTCATAAATGGCTATACTGGTATGCCATCATTGATGCCCAGGGTTGCGGGTTAGCATTACGACTGACTTGCTGGTGTCGGGATAAATCGACCAGTCGGACTGGTAACTTACCCAGCAAACGTTGAGATATAACTGGGAAAAAATGATAAAAGCGGCGCCAAACACCAAACAATCAATCTATCAACCATATTCCCGAACTCCAAACTACTTTCACTTCAAAGCCGTTTGTATGACTGGACAGGTTGAAGTATATACAAAATATGATGATGATATAATAGCATAACGTTCACATTTAGCGGAGTGGTCTCGAACATTTATTGAAACTGTGCGGATGTCCTGGATCATCTGAATCTACACTGGTCGTAAATGCCTTCCTATCACAATTGATTTTCGCAGAGAACCGCTCAAATATTGAAAAGGTGTTCCCTGTGCAAACCATATTCATTTGGTGGGACACTTTATGCAAATAGTATTAGCCCAAACAATATTTGTGAAACACTTTTTCTACAGTAAACAAGTGTGGGAAAATATTGATTTAGAACATATGTTTTATTGAATGAAAACAGATTTAAGTTTTGATTATCCCTATCACACTATGTATAGGAAATTCGTTCCGCACTGAGGTCCAAACAACTTTACCTCGCTGAGAGTAATCCTTTCACGCATACAGACGCTTCCTAACGTTGTGTCAAAAGAAGAAATTGCTCAAAAATAGCAGTTTCTCCTTTGGCTTTAATGTGTTCAACTCTATTTACTGAGATTTTAATATATATTTGACCAGATATTTTCAAAGTCGTCTGCTGCAGATTTTAATTAATGTGGTAAAGGGTTAATAACACCATGGTTGGTTTATCTGAAACACCCTTTACCGCTTTCCCTCATACAGACGCTTTCTGACGCCTCTGCAGCAGACGACTTTCGAAAACAATGTTTTCAACTCTATTTGATAATTTCACTCTCATTTATGGCGACTTTTCACGTGTTTACCAAAATGTTTTCAAAGTCGTCAGCTTTAGATTTGTTACATGTGGGAAATGGTGGTTAATAACCACGCACCTTCTAATACAATGTTCAAGAGTTAGCTAGTCACTGAACAAGCATGATTAAACATGAACATACATTTCTAAATCTACCTACAAAAATGGCATGGGTTCAATTAGACAAGTAAACTAGGGAATGACTAGAAAATGGTCTAGAATAAAACACCAGTACCAAATTCCGATAGTTAACCTTTCTCTGATACTGGTCTCCTTTGCCACACTGTTTTTAAAAGTCGTATGCTGCAAAGGCGTCAGAAAGCGTATGTATGTGGGAAAGTATTTATACCACTCACCTTCTAATAAAAGGATCGACATTTAGCTAGTCACTGAACGAGCATGGTTATACCTGAAAAGACATTTCTGAATATACCTATTAAAATGACATGGGTTCAATTAGACAAGGAGACTAAGGTATGACTATAAAATGGTCTAGAGTTAAACCCAGTACCAAATACCAATAGTTACCCTTTCTCTGATACTGGTCTCCTTTCCCACAATGTTTTCAATAGTCGTGTGCTGCAGAGGCGTCATAAAGCGTCTGTATATGGGAACGTTTTAATAACCACTCACCTTTCAATACAATGATCGAGAATGAATTAGTCATTGAACGAGGATGGTTATTTCTGAATAGAGTCAATAGATATGTCTAAATCTACCTATTAATATGACATGGGTTCAAGTAGACACGTTAGCTAGGGAATATGGTCTAAAGAATGGCTAGAATATGGTCTTGATTTCCTTATTTGTGCCTAGATGTTTTCCAAGTCGTCTGCTGCAGATTTGTCGAATGTGAAAAAGGGTAAAACTGATCCATGATCCGCGTCATGCGAATAAAGGTCTAACAGCCTCTCTGGTTTGGACCGTTTAACGTTACATTGACGTATAGCTATCGGGGTTACACTTGCCGTTTGGTTTTTTGGCGTAAACTGCATCTAGGTCTATATGAAAAAATACTTATATGTTTCTGTACGCAGATCCGCACTCTCATTTAAAAAACCATGTATAATTAGCAATATTAGCCTGGTCCAGATAAGTATATGTTCAGACCAGCCTCTCAATCTGCTCCGTCTTATCAGAATCTACAAACGTTGATAGATTCATCAAACAAGCTTGTTTAAATAACAGGTACACAGTGTGTATGTTGATCAGACAGGATGTACATTCAGATTGCGATCTACACTGTTCACAAAAGAGAACGTTTACCATTTCGCTGAGACAGGCACAATTATAATATAATAACATGTTTTCAAATCTCAATTGTAATTATTAAAATTATTACAACAAAGGCAGCGTTCTCCTGCCCCAAATGGGGATTCCTTAACTAGGCTATCGAGATAAAGTAATACCTAAGTGAGGAATACGGACCAATTATATCGGCAAATTTAATACACGTACTAACAAATGGATGTTAAATCTTTTCAATTAGGTGATTCATTGAATAGAGGGTTAGATACGTAGGACTGCACTAGCCATTGCAACGTAATATCTCTCTTACTACTCAATGTAACCCTATGTTGTTTGAATTAATAGAAACGTCTTAGTGAGATGGTTCTTTTGAGTACCCACACTATAGGGTTTGGAGATCAGGTACATATTTATTTACACAGAATACGTTCGTTACCTAGAGCTCTGACTACAAATTTAGAAACTGTTTTAAATTGAACTTTGAATTACACCAACTTGTTAGTCTCGATGGATCAATGTTATCGTCTGTTCCTAACTAATAAAAATCTCACATAATATCCACTTTAGTATATATTCCAACTGAATGACCGTTATATATGTGTTAAACCATTTTCTTGGTATGTACAGTAGACGTTAGAGGCCCCTTCAGCAAAATACTTTTGAAAGCAGTGTTGGGTTGCTCGAAACGAGCATTTACTCTATATTCTTCAATGTTTTCAATTCTCTTTTGAATTTCGACTTCGAATTTTTAAGAAGTAATACTTTTTTTTCAAGCAGATAGATCATAATATATTGAGAAACGGTCTAAACATCTAATTATTCTGTTGATTTCAAGTTTAATTATACATCATTAAACATTTTACATAATCTATTATCTATAAATAGAAATATATACATGTAGATGTAAGGGCGTAACATATTGCAAATTAACAAAAGTATATCACTTGACAGTTATCTAAACAAATGTGGTCCTGAAAACTATCTTTATTTGAAAAATCTTTGGCGAAGGGACGTTTGATATAACAGAAGATAGCCACAGTTGAGATTTCATTTGAACATTAACGCTTTCTCACATGTATACGCTTTCTGACGCCTGTGCAACAGACGACTTTGACAACTTTATGGCAAAAGAGAGAATTGTTCATAATAAACAGATTCTCCTTTTGCCATAGTGTTTTCAACTCTTTTCAGTAATAATATTCGTTCAGAAAAATTACATCATTCGAAAGATGAACCCTTTCCTTCTTAACAGAGATGTACTGTCGGTCAATATCATCTTAATACTTTACCACAATCAACACATCTGCAGCAGACTGTAAAACATCTAGGTTACAATTTAGAACAATTCTACATAGAAAGTTTGATTATTGAATTGAGCTGGCAACAGTTAGGCAAAGGGAGAAATTGCTCGTTGGGAGCAATTTGTCCTTTTGTCACACTGTTTTCGAAATTCTTCTGTTGCAGAAGTGTCAGAATGTGTCTGTATGTTGAAGGTTACACTTCTTAATCATTATATGTATTTGCCTCTAGGTATCTGCTTAACCATTTCCCACATGAAGACAATTTCCCCCTTTTGCGACAATGTTTTTAAAACCTTACCTTGAAACTATAACTTAATTTTAAGATATTTACAAAGTCTTCTACTGAAGATTTGTTGCATATTTAAAGATAAAGGTTACATAGGGAATGTTTCAAAAGGAAAGTGTAGGTCAATCTGGGGTTATGTAACAATCTTGTTCATGATACAGAGGGCTTCTAATTGTGTATGCTTCATTGTGTTTAAATAAAGTATGAAAACGTGGAATATTTATTAACCCTTTCAGCGGCAAAGGCAATATTGAGATTTTTGCAAACAATACTGATTCAGGTGAGTCAGCTCGTAACGAGCTGTCTCACATGAAATCAGCATTGTTTGCCTTTTAGTTATAAAAATTGTCCAAACTTTGATTACATGAGTGATGGAGACGCCCGATTTTGAATATGGAAGAGTCAACTTTAAACAATTCGGCGCTGAAAAAGTTAAAACAAGTATTTTCGTCTTCTTATCGAAGATGCTACATGTTCCTACTCAGATATGTTTATGATGGCAGACAGGTAAACAGTTTATCATTTGCAACAAGCAGACGCATTTTTACCAGGCGACTTTTGAACAAATATATGTAGCGAAAGGTAACATTGTGAAATGTTGAGTATTTTTTCACAATGTGTTCACCATAATAAAATAAGTATATAACGTGATATTTAAAAAGAGGTTTTCCATATGTTAGCCGGGGTTGTTTTCAAAGTCGACTGCTGCAGATTTATTGTTTGTGGCCAAGGGTTAACTGACGTGTGTCGGGGTCGAAATGACACCACCTTTAATTTAACCAAGCCCCCATCATATTGTTATTTTTCTATTTGGATTTCTCATTTTACGATTGTTCACACCTCATTGCTATCGATCTATTATCACGTCAACGTAAATGACCGAGTCAACCCGATTGTCATCGAAATAGACGCACTTAAGAAGTAATTGAGTTAGTTGGATTCTTTTGGGAAAGAAAACAAATAGAAAAATCGCAGGACATTATTCACCAAAATGCTTTTTTTTCCATCATCCTCATATTGTTTCTATAAAGAGATGGTAGGCATCATCATATCAAGTAAGAGGCTTTTAAAAGAAACAGCGTAATGTTATTATATACGTCTATACATATAAGGATAGGCCGACACACAAAATATCATTTTTTACAGAGATTGAGAGAAAGGGGTGAATACATTCAGAAGAATACATAGTTCCAACAACTACAATAATTATCGCCCTTGTCGGCCATTTTTATATATAAATTTACTATATGTTGAATAGATAAATATCAAATATTATTAAATTAAACTATTGCATGTGCAAAATAAAAATTAAATCAAGAAGTCGATCTAATCAGATCATACAAAAGCATCAACGATATTATTGTTGTCAAACTTAAATTTCTTGGTGTTTTCCTAATTATCACATATTTGTTTTTAAATATTTTCTATTAATGCTCATCATATTTGCCAATCAAAATGTCAGACAAGGGAGACAATGATTGTAGTTGCGGGAACTATGTATTATAGACTGTAAGACCGTGTACACCGTTCAGTGAAGGACACAACCAGACTTCCTAATTCACGAGCTGAGACTCACGGATCCTTGGCAGAATAAACTAAAAAAGCATAGTGACAAACGGAGAAATTGTTCATGATAAGCAAATTCCTCATTTGCCACAATGTTTTTAAACTCTATTTAATACAAACATTTTCATTGAAAGAGATATTTCATATTTTCAAAATCGTTTGCTGTCGATGGGGTTAATGGCTTTATACAGTATAATTGTCACCAGAACCGATTTCATTTTATTACCGTTGCTGAGCAATGGGGGTAACATATTCATTCGAGCAAACAGAATAGGCATTGACGAATTACGATAATCTTCGCACACAATTTATTTGTCATGTCGAAACCATGATATGTAAATATTTACGCTAATCAAAATGTCGAAATGGCGTTTTGAAGAACTCCCGAAAGAATATGATAACCATAAGGCCAATTTATACATTTTTATTTTTATTTAATTATGATAGATAGGTTTTCGAAGATTCAACATAAAACAATAGCGTTTTAGCAAAACTGCGTCTCCTTCTATCTTGAAAAAAGATTTTGAGAGGACAAATACCTTAGGAATAATATTTCTTTTTAAGTTTCTACGTTAAACACCTTTCCTAATAAAGACGCTTTTTTACGCCTCTGCACTATGACCAATTTCTCCTTTTGCCACACAATATGTTCACCTCTTTTCAATAATTATATTTTCTCTAAAGTCTTTTCAAAAGTAGTCTGCTGCAAATGCGCCAAAATTCGTCTGCAATTGAGAAAAACATATGAATCGCGTCTGACGTCATTTAACGTTACAACTACAATTTTATTTTTGGCATACGATGTAATAAGGTCTGTATAATGTACAGGCGAACAGTGAAGGCTGGGACAAGACTATACTCATGTACATAGATACGTGTGTTCACTGTAGGAACCAATGGGACTCAAACTCGCCAGACACACATGCACTACTGGTTATTTATGGTGATACCTATATATGTTATAGGCGAACATAGGATGTTAGGGGCCGTGATCATACCGTGCAAACAAACAACAAATCGATGGTTTCATGCAAAATGGTTGTAACTACATAATGAACAAGATGTAGTAACTGTTACAACCGTTTTGCATGAAGCCCTCGAAATGCATTCTACCCATATGAAATGAAGTAGTTTGTCTTTTTGTTGTAGTTGGCTTGGTTTTCTTTCTTTGTTGTGTGGTTTTTTTAGTATATTCTGTGACGATAATTATAAGCAGAACTGAGGGTGGAAGTTCAAAATTACTTTATAGAACTTAGATTAACAGGAACAACTTGAATTGGTGATAGTGTTACACACTGTCACAACTTGAATTGGTCCTAATGTTACACATTGCCATTCAATAGAAGTGGAGAACTTGTCACAGGCTTGTCATGTGCTTGAATGAATTCTGTAATCATTTCCTGTAAATCATGTGACGAAATACATGTGTTTAAGTAAATCAATCAATTCGACAACTCTTGTTTTCTAATATAACCGCCACACAGGGGGGTGAGTTTTAAGGCAGTCGGTCACAGTAAACAGCAAATACAACATTGATATAACCCCCACTACAGTTGTTTATTTGTCCGATACAGTCATGCGTGTATCGATTAGGACCCCACTCGAATATTAAATTATTTCCCACATACAACAATGACGACTTCGAAAATATCAAGGTAAAATTTTAAAAAATATATCAATAAATGACAGAAATTAAGTTGAACACATTGAGGTAAAAGGTGAAATTGCTTCATTACGAGTTGTTCCTTCTTTTGTCACAATCCCTTCAAAAGTATTCTGCTGAAGATTTGTCAAATAACGTTTGCATGTGGGAAATGATCAATTTAAATGGACGTCAGTCCGATCGGTGTAAATATATCGCAATAAACAACTTTCCAATTGGTTTACACAATTATATTTGATAGTTTAGTACAAAGAACTGTCAAATCGTAGAACATTTTAAGGATTGGGCAATCAGTTTGTTTGCAGATTTCTTCTCCATTGTTCAAAGTTCATTGAAGTCATTCGGTACCAAGAAAGAATGCACTATAATTGTAGTTCATACGTAGTTGATATAAGATATAGTAAGACAAAGAACAACAACCACCCCCATATACATCAACCGAACTGGTGATTTATATTTGGTGTCTTGAAAGCGTATGAATATATCGCGGAGCCTGTAAACTTTATAGCAATCTGCATTATCGCCTGAATGGCTTAGCCTTGACATAAGTGTATACTATGCAATGGGGAACAGCAAAGATCCCGATGATACCGCGAGGAGGCGCGGACTGCTCGTGTTCTTTGATATTCTTGTATTTCAGAAGGCTACCTTTAATTTGGGACGGTCAAGATGAACTTTTAAACCCTTTCCTTACATACAGACGATTTCTAACGTCTCTGAAGTAGACGACCTTTGAACACGTTGTGGCAAAGGAGAGAACTTGCTCAAACTAGGAAGTTAGTACATGTCACAACAAATGACAATTGTTCTGTAACCCTTTCTCACTTGCATATATCTTTTGGCGCACCTGCAGCTGACGATTTGTTTTAAAACAAAGTGGCAAATTAGAAATAGCTCATGATATGCAATTCCTCCAGTTGCAACACTTAAACAACTACATGTATATTCAATATTTTTCTTTCATTTATAGAGGTTTCACATATTTTTTATTCAGTGTTTACAAAGTCTGCTGCAGCTGTGCTGTAAGTGGGAAAGGGTAAACACATTAAAATTATAAAACCATAAACTATCCAATACGAAATGGGTGTGTTGAGATCATATAGCTAACGGGGTATCGGGGGTCAAAAGACAGTGATAACAAACCTGGGCCACAGTGAATTAAACAAAAACCACAAAACACCAAACCCAATTAGTAAGGTTTACGCATCGCTTCACTGAAAAACAAACTATCAGTGAGATACGTTTAGACGTGTACCTTAACTCCTTTTTAACGTAAAATGCTTCTGACCGCGATCAGCCTATATTAGACATGCGAGCAGTCCAAACTTAATCTAATTCTTATCTTTGAACTTTGTTTTATGCAAAATCTCCTTAATACTTTCCCACACACATCAAATCTGCAAAAGACGACTTTTAAATTATCTAAGCAAATACAAGGAAAATTTGAATAAATTATGGTATAATCACTAATAAAAAGGTTCAAAACATTATAGCAACTGGACAAATTGCTCTATATAAGCAATTTCTCCTGCTGCCACAATGTTTTACAAAGTCGTCTGGGGTTAATGCTGCAGATCCCCCACACAATCACATAAGGAATGTTTCCTCACGCTTAAATACCAGGGTCTAAATTCTATATATGAACGTAAATGCCACCCGAGTGTCCGAAATCCCAACAGCGTACGTTACGTCTAGGCACTGACAAGGCAATCAATTTCGCCAAAAAAGCCAACACGTTTCATCGAGAAAATCTACAACGTTTCAACGGAATAAAAGCAGTGTAGTTGTATTGGCTGTTGAACGCAGTCTTGAATAAATGCTAACACGTGGTTAGTTTCTGCTTTGCGTGACCTTGAGTGTAGACGAGGATCGGCATCCGTTGTTTTCAATTTACAAAAGCCGTGTATACCGATGTGGGTTCTTTATGTGTCTGTGTATAGTGAAGACTCAGAGTCCGCACATTCTGACAAGACAATGGAAGTGTAGTCCTTCTAGTGTTATACCAATACGTATTTAAATGACGTCAAAGCGGAGTTTCGATAAGACCAAAAACCGCTCGTCATTGCTCATTTGTAGTATGGGAAATAAGTGCTATACAAACCTGAAATAACCCGCCCCTACCATTCCAGTATAGGTCCAAGCAAACATTAATCTCGTCGCCATTCTTGGCCCATGAACGAAGTACTAATTTACTGGTTATCACTATCTTTCATTGGGATTTTTCGTCGATTTCAACAATATTTTAGTTATATCACGGCGACTGTTAACTTATTCATGCTCCCTGGATAAACAAACCAGTATTAGGCTAGGAAATCAGCCTTGCCCAGGGGCGCTCCACCCCATGACTTAGGATCGAACCTTGGACGCCCAGTTCCAAATCCCTGACGCTAATAACTCGGCATAGGCAGAATCCTAATTGAACAGAGTAAGTGTTAACCGTTATCATGCAGTACGCGATTTTCAACGACTGTTTCATCTTCAATCAATGAGCTTACTAGTCTGTTTGGGACGCTAGCCAGTTACCTGGGAAGTTTGTTAGTTTGATTTAAACTATTTTATTTTACATCGATTGCAAAACAAGCTTTAAGCTTATATTAATCAATCTCAATGTCTGCTTCCTGGTGACGTAACCAGTACTCGTGCCGTTTGTGAGGAAAAATCCTTAAGGTACAACCCGCTCATCACGGGATTCGAACTCTGGACATTTGGTACGAGAGGCCGACGCTCTACCACTGTACACCTGTCTTCCAGTTTGTTGTGTGGAGTCTAGGTGCGAGAAAGTCAGGAAACATGCGTAAAGTGAATTGGAAGCCGTGATATAACTGAAATACGAGGGTCAGTCGTAAAGTTCCCGGACTGTTCTCATATAATACGCATTTTTTTTTATCAAATCGTATTAATACTTGGAAATATTAAAATATGATGTTTTATAGTCATGTAAAGAAAAACTTACATGTATTTATTTGATACAAATGCTTTTTTGCATTTAAATTCAATAATGCAGTTTACGTGGTACGGAGCAGTTTGAAATCATACATTTTTAGGAACAAAATCTAGATGTATTCTATCTCAAATCTTCAAAACTAGGCGCGTTAACGTCATGATTTCAGACATGTTGACATAATAATATCTGTTGAATACTTCTTGAAAGTTTTGACGTCATATCCGTCATAACAAGTATGGAATCAAAGGTTGATGATTGCTATCCTTCAACAGATGCAATCGTTAAAACGCCAACATCATTTCGCACGGAGCAACGTTCGGTGATAAAATATTGCGCAAATGCAGGAATGACTCCTATAGATACTTTTAAATTTATTGAACGGGACCCGAATAGAAAGGTCAGCCGAACAATAGTGTTTATTGGTATCGTCTGTTCAAAGACGACAGAGAAGAACTTGAAAACAGCTCTACAGTCGGTTGACCAACATTAAAGGACAGATGTACATCCTGTAACAAGCGAAGCTGCCGACAACAGACACAGAACGGTTGCGAAATCGCATCTTCATAGGCTTTGAGCCACGTAACAGTTCATAACATATTAAAAGATGAACTCAACAATAAAGTGTGTTCGATAAGTGGGTGGAGAGACACCAGACATGTGTTAATTCATGTGTTGAATCATTTGAAAAGGCCTTGCGTTAGACGTGACGTCGCGTTATGTGTACAAAGTGCTCCGTGCGGTTGATGGTTACGTGTAACAATGTGTTGTTATTTAATAGTATGCTGGTTGTTTTCTGTAAAATGTGCTACATCACTTCTGTAAATGTCTATCTTTCCAACGTTTGGTTTATTTTTGTTTAAAAACAAGTAGTGTCGGAATGATACGCAGAGTCCGAGAACTTTACGACTGACCCTCGTACAATTGACAACGGCGTTTAGCTCCAATCAAAAGTAATTTAAAAATGGAAGACTAAGTGGCAAAGATCAAGGAGTTCTTCTGTTCTTGGTCACAGTGTTAAATAAAGTGTAGCTGTTTGTGATTCTATCGCTTACTTCAAACACATGAAAATTATAAAATGTAAAAACTTCTGTTCTGGAACTTTGAACAATTTAAAAACAATTGAGGTCACATTACGTGTTGATTTCAAGTAAATTGTCAGGCCAGAGTAGATAATGATTTTAACTCTTTCAGCGCCACAGGCAATATTGAGGTTTTTGCAAACAATGCAGATCCAGGTGAGTCAGATCGTAACGAGCTGTCTCACCTGAAATCAGCACTGTTTGCCTTTTAGTTACCAACGAAGTGTCGACACTCTCTAAGTAAACTGCAACTTACTTTCAGCTCGATTTAGAATCATGAAGAATAGAGAGGAAAGTGTGTGTGGGATAAACAAAAGAAATTAGACACTTTTAAATTGACAACTGAGGGATCGACTTTTTGAATCATCCCCCCAAAAAAGTCGAGTAATGACGAACAGAAATTTGTTTAAATGTTGAGTTGGCGAATTATTCGGTTTATTAGCCGTGAATGAGAAAGTCCATCTTAGCGTACTTATGACACGTGTAGATAAAGATCTGTTTGCATATGTTTGTAATCTGATCCTAATATTTCACAATTGTCAATTGAATCCATCAATGACTAGTTGACGAGTAGCGTAGAGATCCACCTTCGCTTTTACACCGGTGGAAAAATGTGTTTTTGACGTGACCACATCAATGTACTTTTCATAGAATATGTAATACTTGAACAATCAATGTTCCTCGTCAATCGAATATTTTCAATGGTGTTATATACATTCACCGGCTGCGGACGATTTGTTTGGACTCTGCAGCAAACGGGTTTTTCAGTGAAACAATTATGAACAAATGAGAAACTGCTCTCTATAAATGTACAATCGTATGGAACACATATTGTATCGTTGTTTATGAACAAACGCTAGTACCATTAAAGCTTTATTTATGTTGGGTTTGACGCCGTTCTCAACACTATTTCAGTTATATAACGGCGACAGTTCTCTTATTGAAGATTCCTGGGTAAACAATACCATTAACTCTTTCACTGCCGAATTTCACGAAGTCAACACGTCCATGTTGGAAATTGGAACACTCCATATTTTGTCCAAGAGCAAATTTGGTAATATTGAATGGCTTAGTGGCAACCAATGCAGATTTCAAGAGAGACAACTCGTTACGAGTTAACACCGTAATGTTTGTTTATAAATTAGGTAGGCTATGTTGTTGTGCCATCAGACCACCAAACAGGTATATTCAATCTCAATCACAAAATGAGATTCAATTTTTCTTCAGACGTATTCAAAGAACACGGCTCTAAAATGTACCACATCAGGAAATCGGTTCATAGACATGAGGCTAAACAGAGACCCCGTTCTTGATTCGTATTTCTGTGGGCGGTCTTTATGCAGCTTCAACAAAGTTGTGTTATATCACGTTGTTTTGTGGTAAATTACTGAGTACATCTGGACACTTTCTCCTGACACCAGCGAGTCGGTTGAAATGCTAATACAACACTTCTGGGTGCTACTGAGGACAGCCATTAATACCATTATAACATAATTTGTTATAATCCGGCCGGTGGTCGAACCCGCGACCTCAAGCACCCTGGCGGACGATCTACCTCTACACTACAGAGGCGATTCTCGCTATTGCCCAGGGATCTTATCCTTTTCTACGCCGAATTTCCTTTAGTATTTACATCATATGTTATGTTCTTTACACTATCCGCATATTGAAATCATTTGAAATGGTAAGTTTTAAAATATGTTTGATCAGTTCACTTTGCCCTTATGCTTTTATATTCCCTATCTAAAAAATTAAAATTTACAACGGAATATTGGTAAATTATTCATTCGCTGATGCACTAGACATGTGACACCTCTGCAGCAGACGACATTTGAAAACATTGTGGAAAAGGACAAATTGCTCAAAACGAGCAATAAATGCACATATATTTTCTGTTTTATATTTCAATTTAACATTCAATTTTCCAGATATTTTTATTTTTATTCAATTATTTTTTTGAAGCAGACAACTTTGTTAGTATCACAGCAGGTAATCGACTCAAAAGAGCGCCAATAATCTAAATTAAGGATAAAGACGAAGTAATTACTTCACATTACGCTCTTATTACACTCTTTAATATATAATTTGGAGGTCAAAGTATTATACTGGTCTATATTGTATAGTACACACACTCCGCCCTTTTTTCTTTCAATGTATCATTTAGTCTTACTAATTTCATTGCCGTCATAAGGAAATGCGGAAATGGCACTAACCACAAATTGGTGGAACCGCATGACGACTTCTGAGTATATGTTAGACAGCGACACTTATGTTATCTTCCTCGAGTAGTCTGAGACTCGACGCGGGGGAAAAGGTCAACTAACAATTGCGCCCAGTGAAGACGCAGATCGCCAGCCTGTGAACGCACGTTCAGCATCTTCAATGTTCCCCATAGGGCCCATGTATTTCATTTAAAAACTTCAAGAATTGAACAAAGAAATAACGAAAGAAAGACGTAAGCGAATGAGAAGACGAAAGTCAAAAAAATGTACTCACAAAGGCGACCATCTTCCTATGCAACTGGCTTTCTTACCACATGTACTTTTTAATTCATTGGACGAAGAAGAATAACGCCTGTCATAATGACAAGCATCGAAAATAATGTACATGTATGTACCATTAGACTCAAAATAAGGGCTAATACTCAAATAAGGGTACAACAGAATCGTTATTTGCCCATCTAACCCTATGCTGTGAGTAGTCAAAAGAATCGTCTCAATTCTTTTCAGTACCCACATCATAGGGTCTGGTTGGATAATAACAGATACATTGTGGTGAAAAGAGCTGTATAGCCCTTACTTATCTGGACCTCTGGTGTCATACAGAATAGTGAGTGACTTTTATCAATATTTGAATAGTATATTCTATTAATTACAAAGATAGTACAAATAATACGGGTGTCTCGTTTTCGAATACCGCGACGGGTATTATTGTTATTGTTATTATTTCTAAACGTTTCGGTTAAGAAACTTTGAAGTATCGGTTTCACAAAACTGGCAACATGTAAACAAAGCGTTCAATGACCCTGAATTGTAGAATGAATAACAGTATACAGACCATAGATCTAGATCAACGAAGATACAAACTTATCGCTTTCCCTCATACAGATGCATGTTGACGTATCTTCAGCAGAATACTTTCGAAAACACTGTGACAAATGGAGAAATTGCTAATAGAGAGCAATTTCTTCTTTTGCTATACAATGCTTTTCAACTGTATTCAATAAGTATTATTTGATTTATAGATATTATCAGCATCTTTGCTTAGATGTTTTAAAATTCATCTGCTGCAGATTAGTTGTATGTGTGAAAGGGGTTTATCGCTTTATTATAATTGACAACGGTCTTAAATAAAATCATTGTTTGAAAAGTTGTCATTGTAAGATAGTTTGTAAATTTAATTTCTATTGAGATGCTTGGAAATTACACACATGTCTTCAAAAGGAAATTGAGACATTAATTAAATTGTGACTAAATCGTCACTTGATGTTGATGTATATACTACTTCAAGTTCAGGAAAGGTCTTTGATATTTGAAGAAAATAAATCAAATCTTAGCTTTAATCAATAAGTACTTTACAATGGAACGATTTCCCTCTATGTGTCACGTCGGCGAAGTGTTCTGTAAAAACCGCATAGATCTATGTGTCCAATTATATCACCATAATGCATGTAAATTCAAATATTAAATCGTTCTTAAGTGCCAAAGAAAAGTGTCAAACGTAGCACCGTATACACAACTTTTACCGAATAACAATAAACGGGCGGAGATTGCCCATATTGAATTAATTCAATGAACATTGCCAAACGACGCTTTGAAGCGTGAAACGAAATTGAGCCAGTACACGATAAAGTGTTCAAGATTTAGTTAAATATATTTAAAGGACATGGATCGGTTGAAGGCCATTCATAGTCTACACAAGCGATATTTTTAGCTCATTATTTTTTTGGCAGAATATTCAATAGTTTACTAAACGCACAATAAAGACTCTGGTCTGATCTGAGCTTTTATTTTGCGCATGCGCGATTTGGATTGTTTTACAATACACCGGCCCATGAATACACTATTAAAACCTAAGGAGATTCGACTGTGGTTTTATTTTAAACCGCAACTCACAGCGAGCGTGTGAAAGTGCTCAATTTAGAAATATTGTAAATAACGCGTCAGGATAATGTTGTAGATTGCATACAGTGAGGACGTCATTGGATGTATATTTCTATATTATAACACAGGTAAATAATGATTGTTATTTCCTTCGTAAAATTCCCCTTAAAATGTATTACAGTATTACAAATTTGATAGGTTGATTGTAAATGATGGACAATTATGGTAGCTAACCTGTACGGAACTTCGAGGTTTTCAATGTACAGGTCGCGAGTTCGAACCTTGACCGTGGCAACAATTTATAATGAATAACATCTAGTCGTCACTGTAAACTGGAATATATCAACCCTGTATAAATGTGCTTACTTGTTTCTCAAACTCACTAACGAGAGCTGTCATTAGAACTTATCACTTTCATTGCACGTTAAGTTTAAGCAACCTTAAATATATATGTTTTCAAGTAACGTAAGGAAGTACATGTACATACTAAATATTGCGATGTGTACAAGGAAATACATGACATGCACCACTATAAAATGGTTAAGTATATACTGTTGACAGCATAAAACGTAGAATTAAGTCGAAGGGTTGGGCCCTGAGGTTAGTGTCTTCACAGTTCCCTTCGCTCTACCTAACCAGTAATTGTAAACTTTTAGAGACTGCTGAACAATTTAACATTCATGATTGGTTAAAAACGCGACAAATGTTTCATATTGTTCTAAACGAGTTTATTAGTCGATGGGAAGAGATGCTACAGCATAATGACTAAATGTAGAGGTATAATGTTTACAATCATGCAATGACATTCCTAAAAAGTGTAAACTGGTATTTTCTAGCAAATACATTATTTGTAACCATTTCAGACCCTATGTTGTGAGTACTCGAATACCCGTCTGTGTGAGACTACTCCTATAAGTATCACAACATAGGTTTTTCCTGTCAAATAAGAATTATAAAACATCAACAACAGTTCTTCATTTAAAGCTGAACATTATTTTAGATGACAAACTATGATATGAGTCAGATAAAGTAAGTAGTTAGTAAGTATTGAATTTAACTCTAGGCTAGTATTGATGACAAAACTATAAACGATACGGATAACATAGAGTTGCGATGTTAGACGAATCGTTTGAGTCCCCACATCATAGCGTTTAAAGTGTCAATGAAAGATTTTAACCATTTACTACATTCACCATATCTGCAGCAGACGACTTGAAATCATATGTGAAATATTACGAAAATATATCTTAATGAAAATATTAATATTGAGAGAGTTGAAAACATTGTGACAAATGGTGAAATTGCTCATGATGAGCAATTTCTCCATTTGTCGCAATGTTTTCTAAATTCGTCTGCTGCAGATGCGTCATAAAGCTTCTAGATTACTTGCAAAGGGTTAAATCATGCACATGCACACCATTAAAAGGTCTGGTGGGATTCTGAATGACAAAACTCTACATTTGTAAAAAGATAAGGATCACTAGATAGAGGTAAGATGCACATTCAGATAGTCCAACCACAATTGTGTATTCAACGAGAGGGGATGGTTCGTGAATTTACATGTCGTGTGGAGATTATCATTATTTAACTTAATTCGCAACTTCTTTTACGGATTTTAAACGTTTATAATTTCTTAAAGTAAGTACACACAGTATATATGCTTTCATTTTTTTTTTTTCAATTTATTTTATTATTTGGTTATTTAAAAAAAAAAGCCATCTTCTAATAGTATAGCTACCTTTATAAGTATGTTATTTCCTTTGGTTAAACGGTAGTGAACATTATAGACAGAAGAAAGTAGTGGGTTGTGGGGAAAATGAGAAATGATTCATCATGAGCCACTTCTTTTTGCCATTAAAGCTATTTACAGCAATTTAAAGCAGACGTATCGACATATCAGAGTTATTGTGAGGGGAACGTTAACATTTCAGCACTTTTTCCTCAAAGTTAACACCTTCCCTCATATAGACGCTTCCTGACGTCTCTGCAACAGACGGCATTTTGAAAACATTGTGGGAAAAGGAGAAATTGCTCAATGAATGAATGAATGTATATTTTTTATGGCGCAGCGACAGCTAAGGTCATTTAGCGCGCAATTAAATTTAATTATTCATGATCCCTGGGTAAACAAACCAGTACTAAGCTAGAAAATGTGCCTTGCCCAAGGACACACCACCATGACCGTAGTGCCGCGACTGGGGATCGAACCAGGGACACCCGGTTTCGAAATCCCCGACTCTAACCACTCGTCCACAGCGGATTCCGAGGAATTGCTCAAAACGAGCAATTTCTCCATTTGCCACAATGTTTTCAACTTTTTGCGTTATTATAAGCCTACCTTCATTTATAGATATTTTCCGAGTTTTTTGCCAACATGCTTTCAACGTCGTCTGCTGCAGATTTGTTGTATGTGGGAAAGGGTTAAATTTGATTCGTGCCAGGCGTGTTGGAGTCTTGTTGCATCTGTGTACAGTGAAGAGACTCGGGAGAGAGTGGTTTCGTACAATCTCGTCGGAGTCTTCACTTTCCGCCTGCATGCAGTGCATATCTCGATGTAAATTCTTACAACAACTAGAAGAGTAGCCCAGCTAGTTTTGGACTAATGTAACATTGAATGATACAAAACCGCATAGACAATAAGACAATAAATCGCTGGATGTTAATCATGTATATTTGGGAGTGTTGGGGGGGATTTGATGAATGGACGAGAACGTTAAATTGTTTCAAGCACACGAAAACAGGACATCCTCATCGGAAATTTGGAAAGTGGTACACGGTAGTTTAAGGAAAATCCAGACAGAGGCCATGATCTGGAGGAGTAAATTGTATCGCTCTAATCGACTTGGGCTGTCAATCCAGGGGTTTTGTGTTCGAATCCCAGCTCGGCCAACATAGTTTCCGATGTTTGACAAAAGTCACTGTCACAAGCTTCATTCGTCTTTCACCAATGGGCTAACAGTCTATGTGGAAAAGCAGCCAGTTACTTGAGAAGTATGGAAACACATGAGTAGGTGAACTGGTCGCTGTGATATTACTGAACACTTGTTGAAAACCGCGTTAAGACCCAATCAATCAATCAATCAATCAATCAATCAATCAATCCATTTGTCTTACCTAACAAATCCCAGTGGTGTGGGTATCAAAGTTTGAGAGTTTTACAGAACAGAACAGAACAGAACAGAAATTTTATTTTCAACTTAAGCATATACAGCTCATGGTTGATATTCACAAATATACATACAGAAATGGTTAAGACAATGAAATAGTTGAGAAATAGTACTTAACTAAGTTTAAATTAAATAAGTTTAAATAAGTTTAAAATCAAGTTTATATGCATATGTATAAATACACATATATACACAAGTAACTATATAAATATATATATATACATATACCCATACACATACTTACATATATATATATATATATTAATTTCAATATGAAATTAATTATATCAAGAAAGAAAGTGGGACTGTTAACGCCCGGACATAAGAACATGACAAACACTCCTTATCTATAGATTTGGCCAAATATTTATTTATTTTCCATCAAATAACAATTATTATCACATCTGAATAGTATAAGGTTCCGTTTCTACTTAATTAGCCTTATCCTGCAAAATACGTGCATTAACAAGCGTCAGACGAAAAGGGGTCTTGTTGTATCACCCTTTTAATAATACTGTTACACAGAGGTCCAGATAAGGAGGGGGTATTCAGCTCTTTTCCCAACAACTTCTCTATTATTATTAAAGCAAACCCTATGCTATGGGTACTGAGACGATTCTTTTGAGGATCCACAACATAGGGTTAGAGGGTCAAATAAGGAGTTTAGAACATGCAAAACGCCCCTTATCTAAAGCTCTGAACTGTACATAAAAGTATACCAGTTTGAAATAGTTTTGTTTTTGTTTTTTTTTATCTTTGTTTCATTTATTCTTTCCTATGATTAACAAAAATCATTGTGACTAGTGTCATTCGTCTTCCACCAATCGACTTAAAGTCAATATAGGAAGGAAGCATGGAAAGAATAATTTGCTGATGTAAAGAGCCAGAAAACACATGCTTTGGTGAACCGGTTGCCGAGATATAACTGAATGACCGTTAAACCACAATCAGTCAAATAGAGGGCTTTCAGCCGAATTAAAAGTAAAGCCAAAGTGTTCCAATTTGTTATTTCAAACCGTTTGCTATACACTGTTATAAAAGGATAAGTGTTAAGGATCAAAGCATATCATATGGTTTACACATTCTCAATTACCGAATATTTCACGTTGTTTGTCATATTATAAAACTAAAGAGATCCGTAAAGCGATTTGGGGACTTTTTTTCAATGAGGACTGTGAAGACTTGGACGAGACTGTGAATATTCACAGTCTACCATGAAACTTCACTGTTTATATACATGTAATAAAGTCCCAAGTGAAACGTTTGGGAAAAAAGATATAAGTGTCATCGGACCACTAATAACCTCTTGTCCATGCAATTTTACGTAAAGCCATTTTTGAGTTGCTACAAGACACCAGATCCCCAGCCGTGGCTGGAATAATTGTTCTTTCACTTATAGAGATTGTTCATACTTTTTTCTTAAAGTTATCAAAGTCGTCTGTTTCAGATTTGTTGTATTTGTGTAAGGGTGTTAAAGGGTAGGACTAATTTGACGAGTAACATTTTACAGATGATTGATTAATGAATTGATTACAAATCACCCTACTTGATTACTGCTACATACTTATATACTTAACAATGTGAGTGGGCCAGGATATAAGTAAGCACTTAACAAAGGCTAGCGACCTAACTCGGTAGACATACGATTTTCGGTAAATAAACAGTGAAATTAAGTTTTTCTAATATTGTATTTGAAGTATTTCTTAAAAACGGATTTTTCCATTTTACACACTGCTCTTGCAAACGATATTATTTCCCGTTTGGGTCAAGGAGATTAAAGAAACAACAAATGTTACGTTCCGATTGATGTAAAAAACATTGTGCCTCCTTTTTCTTTGTATTGAAGTATTGCTTTGCACAATTCTTCTGCTTTGAAATCGAGAACAAAGTCTGATAATAAAAGGGTTAAATAGCTTTAGTCGAATGTGTTATGTGAATTGTTGTTCCTATTATTGCAGGAAGTTGAAAAGTCACGTGACAAGCAGACGAATTACATTACAAGTTGCAGACGGCATTTGTGCAAGAACAGACGAGAACTAAAATGGGATCATTATCATCGAAACTCGGGAAAGCTCTATCGTCGTTAAAACATTGTCCAGCTCGGATTGCTATGCTAGGACTGGATGGCGCAGGTTAGTCCATTTGTTTCTTTTACTTTGCTTCGATCGGGACCAACTAATAGGTCGATTGATTTGGTTCGGTTTTTAACGCCGTTTTCAAAACCTTTTTAGTCATATCATGGCGGCCTGTTCACATTCCTATGTGTTTCCTAGTTTTCTCACATCAGTACACAACATAATAGTCTTTCCATACAACTGCTGGCTGCTTTTCAACATATACTGTTAGCCTATTGATGTAAGATGAATGAAGCTTGTTGCATCGTCTTGTTCAATGTTGGAATAGAATGAGGTTTAACTTACAACCCCTGGTTTGACAAACTGCTTCGCTACAGACTGAGCTACCGGGGCGAATGGTAATTTGGGACATCTTACTGTTGTGTTGTTTCAGATCAGCCCATAGTATTCCTTAGGTATGTCCGTGTAGATCATGATTATACTGTGTGATAACTATGGCTGATCTGGATCTCTACACTTGTCGCATAAGTCTTAACATCCTTTAACCTTGGTCGAGGTTGACTATTATCATCATGTCTAAATGATTTAACTAAACACAACTGACAACGATTTTTTTTTATAAATTATTTTTGTATTTGAGCCTCGTTAGGCCATTACGCCAATGTATGTGTATTGTTGCATGGTTTTACAGTGAAGGTCCGTGTAAGCATGTGTAAACGCAGAGTCACACCATAATCTTCACTTTTCGCCTACATATTTTATAAACATAAATGCATGTTCTGCCAAAAAAGTAAGCTCCACCAGTGATACTTATTGTGCCAAACCATTGAGTCAATAAGAATAAAAATCGCCAGACATAGTTCATATCGCAAATGGCATTTATATATTTTCATAACATGCCATTTTAAACAGACCCTTCCCTTAACATTCCCTCAATATATCTGTATATTTCTTTTATATTATTTTATGTCTCAAAAGTCGAATTCATTCTGCCATTGAATTGATACAAATGCTCCTTTAACTGTTTCCTCCATAATATAGATATAATTCTAGACGCCTTGTTTTGAAACAGTAGTGTGACCTATGCAAAGTGTTAAGTTCACATTTGATGCAGAGTTTTTGAAGATAAGCTGCTCATGTCGAGTAATTTTTCATTTTCCAACAATGTATATAGAAGTTGCCTACTGCAGTGGCGACGAATCGTATTCATCAGGGACATGGTTTAAGATTAACTTATTGTAGCATTCCTGAAGTTAACTTTCAGTATTGAGTGTTGTTGAATATTTCTGAAATTCCTCATATATCATGTACAAGAGAAAGTTGATGCAAGGCATCAATGTCGCCGGAAAAGACTGCATTGATTTATTTATGTATTCTTGACTTTCCTTAGTCTATTCAAACATTAGGAACGTTGTAATGAAAACATTTGGTTATAAATGTTATATACATACCTATACATTAGGGTATCTATAAAAAATTAACGAAATGTGTACACATTTATCTGGCTTAAATTTAATTTTGCTGTTGTTACTTATTTAAATAATAGTATTCATTCATATAATTTCAATGTTTGTCAATCTTATTCGAATCACAAGGTAAATATCCTGGTATTGCTTTAAAGGGAGGTAATTTGAAGAAAACAAAAGTCTTCAAAAGGAGAAATATATCAGCATTACCGTCTACAGTTTAAATTGTTCTATTGTTTGTGGATTTAAAAATGGTCTTTTTTTCTTATTTCTACATGTACAACGAAATATTGCGCTTTCTCTTTGACGCTTTGCGTCAAACATTCGTCTTGTACTTGTCTAAAATAAAATAATATCACTCGCTTTTTCATATCGAAATGCGCATGCCCGAAAATCGATGTTAAAGGTCACGAAACTACACAACAGAATAGGGTCTATATTTAGCTTAGAAACAGTTCCTACTTTAGATATTCATGGATTAACATTATTAAATGAATTCTACACACATCAAGACATCTCTTTGAACATGAAAACAACATTTAGTAAGTTAAAATTGCTATTAAAAGGAGAATCCGAAATTGACCTCAATGATGACACATAAGAGTCTGCATTAGGGGGTGTTGGTTCACGTCTTGAAGGGACCACTTTTGTCTTCGTAAATAAGACAAAAAACTTAAATGCGAGTGAAATAAAAAAAAATGCAAACATTAAAAAATCGGAATATTTATTTCATTTTAGATGTGTCATTTATTAGTGTTCGTAAACAACCACAATTGTAATATGTTCAAATCATCTAGATTTGTTTCTTTCTAATAATAAGCCGCCCTCCCATGTGATTTCCGAAAAGCTATTAAAAATAGAAGTCGCGGGCTTCTGCCCGGCGACTAATAATTATGTTACTCAATGTGTTTGTTTTTTTAACAACGTAACAATATAAAAACCCTAAATGTACTTAAATACATTCAATATACAAACACGGGAAACGTTCTAATTGTGATTGTAGGTCAAACTTAATTAAATGGAAGTTCACGACTTAAATTGAAAATATATTTGATTATTTCCTGTATTAGAGACGATGGGATTACAATGGGCGTTGCAGTTAGTCCCAACCTCTTGTCGAACTAGTTTTAGTAACTGTCAAGTTCAAACAAATTTTACATTCAAAGTAGGTAATTTAGATAGATGAATGTGTAAATAAATCAGTGGTGAATCATAGGAATGTAATAACCATTAAACAACAACAATCTGATTACATGAAATTTATTTCATAAGTATTCAATGACTCATTTAAACGGCAATGTGTTGCAGCGGTTGTTAGCTATGGATTAACACAACTGATTATTAATCTGCGAAAGCTTTACTTAATGGATTATATCTGAGTCAAGTTTATATAATTATTTCAATACACTAAATTAGCCCGTCCATTGGTAAAGGTACAAGTTAGGTTTCGTGAACAGTGTAATATCCAGATCAGCCTCAGCATCCTAACAGTCTTATCAAGATATACACTGTTCGAATAAAACTCTCATAAGCTTGTTCGATGAGTCTGTCATTTTGTGTCGATTCTGAAAAGACCGAGAAGATGGATAGGGTGTTCTGAACCTGCACTTTTCACTAATTCTATCATGTACCAATTCGCACGGACGGGCTCAAATCATAATAATATACATCCACTGAATATAGTTACCAAGCCATTAAACGGATGTTTACGGTCCTCACACAACAGTCTATTGAATATAACAATTTTACCCACCAATAAATAATTCCAAAACATTAGTCTATTTAGATACTGAGTCAGTTGTAAACTTGTCTTATTTACAACAAATCTGCAGCAGATGTTTTGAAAAAGGGAAGGCAAAAATATTGTACTCACAATTCACAATTTTATTTTATTACAAGGCCACCGGCCCATATACATACCTATACACACATAATGTGTTGTTATGGTTTAAAGCTAGTTTGATCAATTATTAAATAGGCCTAGTATTGAAAACACTTGTGATAGTAGGCCTACAGTTGTAGGAATCAGCAGTGTAAGGGTCAACCCTTTCACACTTGCAGACGCATTTTGGCGTATCTACCACAGTCGACGTTTGAAAACATTCTGGACGTTTTCGAAGTCGTCTGATGCGAAAGTGTTTAACACCAACTGTTGTTGAACATGCGCTTTTGTTTGTTTAACCCTTTCCCACATATAGACAATTTCTGGCGAATCTGCAGAAGACGACTTTTGAAAAGGAAAAAAAGAAATAGCTCAAAACGAGCAATTTCTCCTTTTGCCACAATGTTTTCAACTCTATTTAATTATTAAACTACCATTTATTGAGATATTTCACATTTTTGCAAATGTGTTTTCAAAGTCGTCTGCTGCAACATTGTCGAATGTGGGCAATGGTTAAACATGTCTGTGACCTAAATTAGAAATGAAACTGAAACATCGAATAAGAACAGAAAATTAAACTTTCACGAAAGAGAAATGGTAAAGCGAGGGCCGCTTTCCAACTTGACACGTGCGTGCTTATTGTTTATCATTCAAGATTGTGTGATTCATTGTTTGTATTTATCCTTCACTCAATCCACCTGACTTGGCTTATCTGTTAATCCACCGTTACTGAGAGGTTTTACCACCCTTTTCCCGATCGTATCGCTGTTTAATTCTTCCACACATTGCATATCCTCACTAGGTGAATTTTGAAAGCATTGTGACCAAAAGAGAAATTACTCACAATGTTTTCAATTCTATCAATAATAACACTTTTATTTATAGAGATCTCCGACAGTTGTGTTCGGGTGTTCTGTTGTCCCAGACTTATTTTATGTGGGAAATGGTTAATGTATATGGAGTTTTCACCTTTGTAAACGCTGGGTTTCAGGACAGATAGGATCGTATTGACCAGTTGCTTTCTTTTCTGTTCAATGGTGTTTTACGCCGCTCTAAACAATACTTCACGGCGTCCCCTGTATACATTACATCACGGCGTCCCCTGTATACATTACTTCACGGCGTCCCCTGTATACATTACTTCACGGCGTCCCCTGTATACATTACATCACGGCGTCCCATGTATACATTACATCACGGCGTCCCCTGTATACATTACATCACGGCGTCCCCTGTATACATTACATCACGGCGTCCCCTGTATACATTACATCACGGCGTCCCCTGTATACATTACTTCACGGCGTCCCCTGTATACATTACATCAAGGCGTCCCCTGTATACATTACATCACGGCGTCTCCTGTATACATTACATCAAGGCGTCCCCTGTATACATTACATCACGGCGTCCCCTGTATACATTACATCACGGCGTCCCCTGTATACATTAAATCACGGCGTCCCCTGTATACATTACATCACGGCGTCCCCTGTATACATTACTTCACGGCGTCCCCTGTATACATTAAATCACGGCGTCCCCTGTATACATTAAATCACGGCGTCCCCTGTATACATTACTTCACGGCGTCCCCTGTATACACTACATGACGGCGTCCCCTGTATACATAACATCACGGCGTCCCCTGTATACATTACATCACGGCGTCCCCTGTATACATTACTTCACGGCGTCCCCTGTATACATTACATCACGGCGTCCCCTGTATACATTACATCACGGCGTCCCCTGTATACATTACTTCACGGCGTCCCCTGTATACATTACATCACGGCGTCCCCTGTATACATTACTTCACGGCGTCCCCTGTATACATTACATCACGGCGTCCCCTGTATACATTACTTCACGGCGTCCCCTGTATACATTAAATCACGGCGTCCCCTGTATACATTAAATCACGGCGTCCCCTGTATACATTAAATCACGGCGTCCACTGTATACATTACATCACGGCGTCCCCTGTATACATTACTTCACGGCGTCCCCTGTATACATTAAATCACGGCGTCCCCTGTATACATTAAATCACGGCGTCCCCTGTATACATTACATCACGGCGTCCCCTGTATACATTAAATCACGGCGTCCCCTGTATACATTACTTCACGGCGTCCCCTGTATACATTACTTCACGGCGTCCCCTGTATACATTACATCACGGCGTCCCTTGTATACATTACTTCACGGCGTCCCCTGTATACATTACTTCACGGCGTCCCCTGTATACATTACATCACGGCGTCCCCTGTATACATTACTTCACGGCGTCCCCTGTATACATTAAATCACGGCGTCCCCTGTATACATTAAATCACGGCGTCCCCTGTATACATTAAATCACGGCGTCCCCTGTATACATTACTTCACGGCGTCCCCTGTATACATTAAATCACGGCGTCCCCTGTATACATTACTTCACGGCGTCCCCTGTATACATTAAATCACGGCGTCCCCTGTATACATTACTTCACGGCGTCCCCTGTATACATTAAATCACGGCGTCCCCTGTATACATTAAATCACGGCGTCCCCTGTATACATTACATCACGGCGTCCCCTGTATACATTACTTCACGGCGTCCCCTGTATACATTAAATCACGGCGTCCCCTGTATACATTACTTCACGGCGTCCCCTGTATACATTAAATCACGGCGTCCCCTGTATACATTACTTCACGGCGTCCCCTGTATACATTACATCACGGCGTCCCCTGTATACATTACTTCACGGCGTCCCCTGTATACATTACATCACGGCGTCCCCTGTATACATTACTTCACGGCGTCCCCTGTATACATTACATCACGGCGTCCCCTGTATACATTACTTCACGGCGTCCCCTGTATACATTAAATCACGGCGTCCCCTGTATACATTACTTCACGGCGTCCCCTGTATACATTACATCACGGCGTCCCCTGTATACATTACTTCACGGCGTCCCCTGTATACATTACATCACGGCGTCCCCTGTATACATTACTTCACGGCGTCCCCTGTATACATTAAATCACGGCGTCCCCTGTATACATTAAATCACGGCGTCCCCTGTATACATTACATCACGGCGTCCCCTGTATACATTACTTCACGGCGTCCCCTGTATACATTAAATCACGGCGTCCCCTGTATACATTAAATCACGGCGTCCCCTGTATACATTACTTCACGGCGTCCCCTGTATACATTACTTCACGGCGTCCCCTGTATACATTACATCACGGCGTCCCTTGTATACATTACTTCACGGCGTCCCCTGTATACATTACTTCACGGCGTCCCCTGTATACATTACATCACGGCGTCCCCTGTATACATTACTTCACGGCGTCCCCTGTATACATTAAATCACGGCGTCCCCTGTATACATTAAATCACGGCGTCCCCTGTATACATTAAATCACGGCGTCCCCTGTATACATTACTTCACGGCGTCCCCTGTATACATTAAATCACGGCGTCCCCTGTATACATTACTTCACGGCGTCCCCTGTATACATTAAATCACGGCGTCCCCTGTATACATTACTTCACGGCGTCCCCTGTATACATTAAATCACGGCGTCCCCTGTATACATTAAATCACGGCGTCCCCTGTATACATTACATCACGGCGTCCCCTGTATACATTACTTCACGGCGTCCCCTGTATACATTAAATCACGGCGTCCCCTGTATACATTACTTCACGGCGTCCCCTGTATACATTACTTCACGGCGTCCCCTGTATACATTACATCACGGCGTCCCTTGTATACATTACTTCACGGCGTCCCCTGTATACATTACTTCACGGCGTCCCCTGTATACATTACATCACGGCGTCCCCTGTATACATTACTTCACGGCGTCCCCTGTATACATTAAATCACGGCGTCCCCTGTATACATTAAATCACGGCGTCCCCTGTATACATTAAATCACGGCGTCCCCTGTATACATTACTTCACGGCGTCCCCTGTATACATTAAATCACGGCGTCCCCTGTATACATTACTTCACGGCGTCCCCTGTATACATTAAATCACGGCGTCCCCTGTATACATTACTTCACGGCGTCCCCTGTATACATTAAATCACGGCGTCCCCTGTATACATTACATCACGGCGTCCCCTGTATACATTACTTCACGGCGTCCCCTGTATACATTACTTCACGGCGTCTCCTGTATACATTACTTCACGGCGTCCCCTGTATACATTACTTCACGGCGTCCCCTGTATACATTACATCACGGCGTCCCCTGTATACATTACATCACGGCGTCCCCTGTATACATTACATCACGGCGTCCCCTGTATACATTACTTCACGGCGTCCCCTGTATACATTACATCACGGCGTCCCCTGTATACATTACATCACGGCGTCACCTGTATACATTACTTCACGGCGTCCCCTGTATACATTACATCACGGCGTCCCCTGTATACATTACTTCACGGCGTCCCCTGTATACATTACATCACGGCGTCCCCTGTATACATTACTTCACGGCGTCCCCTGTATACATTACATCACGGCGTCCCCTGTATACATTACATCACGGCGTCACCTGTATACATTACTTCACGGCGTCCCCTGTATACATTACATCACGGCGTCCCCTGTATACATTACTTCACGGCGTCCCCTGTATACATTACATCACGGCGTCCCCTGTATACATTACATCACGGCGTCCCCTGTATACATTACATCACGGCGTCCCCTGTATACATTACATCACGGCGTCCCCTGTATACATTACTTCACGGCGTCCCCTGTATACATTACATCACGGCGTCCCCTGTATACATTACTTCACGGCGTCCCCTGTATACATTACCAGTTATACTGGTATTAGTTATCCTGACACCGATGCTATCAGTCGAAATGCTATCAATGCAACCCTGAGCGCCAAGGAGGGAAGCAATTGCTACACATTTTCTATGGTATGGTTTGACCGGGGATCGAACCCCGATCGCCCGCCGCCGAGGCAGTACGCTATCACCACTTCACAAAGGAGTCGGTTTGAGTGGTTGCTTATCTTACCCGTCACATATGTACATAGGCTTTATACGCATATACACAATGTGGACCAAATGGTTGTTTTTGTGACAGGATTATAATAATGATTATATTAAAGTAATCTATGCACATGTGTGGCATGCGTATTTCAGAATTTATCCTGTTTCCACAATATTTTCAACAAATCTGTGCCTCAGTTAGTTTCTTACAATACACAAAAGCAAAACAAAACAGACAAAGAGATTGCAGTTGGGTGAATGAAATAAAAGGGGAAATTTCACAGTATAAAAATGTTATCCCTAACTACATCGGAATGTGAGGGGTCACTACTACAACTAAAACCCCTTAGCGTTTGTAATGCAATTGTATGTGTGTCATATGGCATCATTGTTTTGTGTTTATGTGTCCTTGATTTTAGTTTAGGCTCTCATCTTGCTATTCGCGACTTTAATCCTTTCCCTCATACGACAATTCTGCAGCAGACGACTTTGAACTTATTTTGTCAAAACATAGAAAATCTCTTCAATTGCACGGATAACTAAAAGTGGAAAACATTGTGGAAAAAGGAGAAATTGCTCGCTTTGAGCAATTTCTTATTTTGTCATTTTTTTTTAAAAAAGCCGTCTGCTGCAGAGGCGACAGAAAGCGTTTATATGAGAGGAAGGGTTAAGCAAAAGTTTCTTCTCATTTTAAGCAAGAGTTGAGAACAAATTGGTCCAAGATCAGTCAACACGTTGATGTAGTCTAATCTTGGTTTTCAGTGTTCGCTACTATATTTATTTATGGTAAAGATTGCTTAATGAATATATGAGAGGATATTTAGCGTTAGTATTACACCTGTAATAAATCATCGGCCAGCGCATTCAATTTCTCGGAGCCAAAAAGACACATTTTCAGAAGTTTCGTTACCCTTTCCCACATATAGACTCTTTCTGACGCCTCTGCAGCAGACGACTATTGAAAACATTCTGACAAAAGGAGAAATTGCTCAAAACGATGTTTTCAACCTTTTTCAGTGATTATACGTACAGTTTTAGGTATTTTCTGTATTTTACCCTAGATAATTTCAAAGTCGTCTGCCGCAGATTTGTTAAAAGTGTTAAACCTTCTATGAAGTATTGTCGAACAGTACAGATTTACATGTATTTCTGTTGGTATTCGCAGCTCGCCGCTCAATTTGTCATATGGTTTTTATGTTTTTGTTTGTACATGGTGTTTGACGCCGCTGTCATCAATGGTTCAGTTATATCACGGCGTTTCCTGAGTAAATTACCAGTACTACTGGTCTTTGTTATGCTGACACCAGCAATCAGCCGTAATTATAACCCCGCAACCCTAAGCACCAAGGAGCAAAAGCAATTACTACCATTTATAAGTCTTTGGTATGACCCGGTAGGGGATCGAACCCGTGACCTTCGCATCCGAGGTTGACGCTCTGCCACTACACGACCGAGGCGGTCCAAGTTTTTATATGAGGTTAATTGTTAATAAAGCACTCTGGGAAAAACACAGAAAGAGATTCGGAACTCATTTGAGTAATGCAAAAATAAGACATAAAAAGACCAAGAAAAAATACATCCCTGTTTTTAGCGAGATTTTATCATAGAGAAAGATATGTTGTATATATGTTTTGAAGCTGTCGATTTTCATTTGATACATAGATAAGCAGAAACATGGTAAAAAAGCGTTAACCCTTACAGTAAGGGGATGCCTTCTACTTCCTTGTTTTATGTCAATGAAAAAAGAGGCTGGCTTAGATATGGAAAAAACCAAGAGGTAATTTCCTCATACTATTTCTCTTTCTAACCTTTTTAGCACATACTACAAACCTTAAGCAGAAAACTTTGAAATGATCTTGTCAAAAATATGGATTTTTTTCATTAGGAGCAATTTCTCCTTTTGCCACAATGTTTTCAAATGTCGTACTTTGCAGGGGCATCAGAAAGCGTCTGTCTGTAAGCGAATGTCAATACTTCTCTTATAAATGATATAGTTTACTAGTATGTGTTGTTGTCACAACAGATGGTTTGATAATTTAATAATAAGGAAGTTGAAATAAAAAATAAAAGTCCCTTACTTTCACTGATAACTAAATAGAGCGATTGGTGGATATTAAATTAACCCTTTCCCAAATGCAGACGCATTTTGACCTAATAGCAGACGACTTTTGAAAACAGTGTGGTCAAAGGTAAAATTGCTCATCATGAGCAATTTTACCTTTAGCCACAATGTTTGCAACTTTATTTTACAATTAAGCTATCTTGTTTGGAGATTTTTTAGGTTTTTGTCACTATGTTTTCAAAGTCGACTGCTTCAGATTCGCTGTATGTGGGAAAGTTTTAAGGGTGAAACAGGAAGCAATGAACAGAGCTATTGTTAAAAGAAAAACGCATACAAATTATATGTTAGACTTATAGTTAGACAAAATAGGTCAAAACGAATATCACAAAATAAAAACAAATACTGCACCAAAAACCGACCCACACTTACAGACATGTAGTAAACCTGTAGACGAGATGGGCGGCTCTTCAACAAAGGGGTAGACAAAGAAGCGCATACATATAAATTGTGTCATGCGTAATAAAGAGTTAACTGGTCTTTTTACACAAATATCTCTATTAAACCCTATGTTGTAGGTACACAAAAGAATCGTCTCAGTTACACGAATTTAGCAAATACCCAAAACATAGGGTTTGAGCGTTAATAAGGACTTGGCGATGTGAAATACTCTTCTTACCCATAGCTTAACGCTTTCCCTCATACGACAATTCTGCAGCAGACGACTTTGAACATATTTTGTCAAAACATAGAAAATCTCTATAATTGAATGGATAACCTATGACAAAAAGTGGAAAAATTGTGGCAAAAGGATAAATTGCACGTTTTGTGCAATTTCTTCTTTTGTCACTATGTTTTCAAAAAGCCGTCTGCTGCAGAGGCGTCAGAAAGCGTCTATATGAGGGAAAGGGTTAAGTTTACGGAGATGTGTGCAACAGGACTTCATTTCCCCTCATACGGCTCATATATTCAATTTTCCCTTTCCCACATGCATCAAATATGTAGCCGACGAATTGGAAAAACATATTGGCAAATAGTTGACAAATTATTTTGAAAGAGAGGAAAATACAGTTTCCTGTATACGTTATATGAACAAAGCCGACATTATTTACACTCATGCCATCTCATTGTTATTACTAAAGAAACATGAACTGTTTTTTCTGATACGGAAAATACACCTGGAGGGAGGCTTATTATTCTTAGACATGTTTCACTCGGTTCGATCGTGATATGTAAACACCCTTATTCCTGACCCACCTTGCAATTCATTTCATTGACAATCCATTAACATGTTATTTGTTATGAGGTATGACACGCTTAATTTTCATATATTAAACCAGACATGATCGTCGCTATGCGAAAACCAACAGTGAGGTATCTGCGACTAGTGTTTATCTTAACCAGTCACAGCATCCACACAGTCGGGTCCGGCTTTCCAGTATTTGCTATTTAGTTAATAATATGCTATCTGCTGAAAAGAAAACTGCGTACATGTATACTCTTACATGATGTGGGTTACCTACCTGTACTATGCTCTTTATGAAACCTGGTAATAACGTCTGATATACTTTAGTCTGGTCGTAGGCTTGTTAGTTTGGCACACTGTCGAAGATATGTTTGGGGAAAGAGAAATTGCTGGCTATGATCACTACATGCTGGTGTACTGACCCACATGTAGTATGAGCAATTCACCCGTTTTACATAATGATTTTCAACGATGCCTGCCATTGAGGATCAGAAGTCGTTTTCACCAGTTAACCCACGACTTTGAAAACATAATGACAAAATCATGAAAAATATCCATAAAAGATAGCTTAATTGTTGAATAAAGTTATAAACACTGTGGCCAAAGGAGAAATTGCTCATCATGAGCAATTTCACCTTTGGCCACATTGTTTCCGAAAGTCGTCTGCTGCTATTGCATCGAAATGCGTCTGCAGGTGGGAAAGGGTTCACAAACAATGAGATAATTACACATCCCATCTTATCGTCTAAACGCTGAGCCTAAATAGCATCTGCACAATTACGTGTGATGAAAACAAGCAATAAAAGATAACACAATAAGGTCTGTGCATTTGAATAATAGCTGCATGTTCAAGAGCGCACGTGCACGTATGTGGATCAGCCTCTCTAGAGATTGGAACGCCACGCATGAATCACCAGGGCAACCGTGCATTTCTCGAGAATACACAAATCACGTGACGTAATCGCGTTCTTTGAAAGTGATGATTAATCTTTTACCGCATAGTGAGAGTTATTGAACTCGTCCAAATTGAGTAATAAGGTTTAATAGTCCAGACAAAATAAGACAAGATGTGAATATAATTTGTATCTAAACCTGGCGAATATTACATTTATCGTTAGAACAAATCATTGATGAAAATGTAGCTACTTACAATGACAAAGACTTACAATGTGTTCTGACACAGACCACAGCTAACACCGCTAATTCGTTTCCACTCGGTGAATGATTAATTAAGAAAACAGAAACAAACGTCTTGGAATCGGTTCAACCGGTGATTCATTTGAGTTAGAACACTTTCTCATCGATTCCACTCTTTGTTTTCGTTGTTGTTATTTAACCCTTTCTCACATACAGCGAATATGCAGCAGACGACTTTTAAATCGTCGCGATAAAAAATATGGGAACCTTCTTTTAAATGAAACATAATTATTGAATAAAGTTGAAAACATTGTGACAAAGGGAGAAATTGCTCATTATGAGCAATATCTCCCTTTGCCGTAATGTTTTCAAAAGTCGTCTGCTGCAGAGGCGTTAAAATTTGTGTGTAAGTGGGAAAGGGTTAACCCTTTTCCTCATACGACAATTCTGCAGCAGACGACTTTGAATTTATTTTGTCAAAACATAGAAAATCTCTTTAGTTGAATGGATAACCTATGACAAAAAGTGGAAAACATTGTGGCAAAAGGAGAAATTGCACGTTTTGTGCAATTTCTTCTTTTGTCACTATGTTTTCAAAAAGCCGTCTGCTATCGAGGCGTCAGTAAGTGTGAAAAGTTCCCTACTCGCTAGCACCGAATCATACAAATCTCTTTTGACAATTGTATTTTATGTTATGCATTGATAGATTCCTACTTATTCTTTAATTGCAAACGAAATTTTTGAATGCGGTTTTTGGACAAATTAGAACAAAGTAAAACCTGTATCGGGGAAATTGAAAGAAGCAGTTCACAGTTGTATTGAAATAATTGTGGTAAAATGAGAATTTACCACATTTTTCAACTTTCGTCTGCTGTATAAGTAGCTTATATCATGGAATATATTAAAAGATATATTGAAAAAGTTCTTGATTGAAATTATTTCGCGTTTAAATAAAGGGTCAGACCGTCTGATATCCATAATGTCTTGCAGAACTTCAATTGAAAGACGAATACGTACATTGTATATATATATATATCGCTTTAATCAAATTAACCCTCTCCCACATACAACAAATCTGAAGCAGAAGACTTTGAAAACAACGAGCCAAAAACACGAACAAATCTCTATAAATGTAGTTATAATTATTCAAAAGAGTTGAAAACATTGTGGAAAAAGAAGAAATTACTCGTTTCGGGCAATTTGTTATTTTGTCACAATGTTTTCAAAAATCGTCTGCTGCATTGGCGTCAAAAAGCGACTATATGTGATAAAGGGTTAACCCGTATCATGCTAATTGTGACTTTAAACAACATTACAAATTCCCTGCGCCAATGTTCTATTTACTTCGCCATTTGCTCAGCGGGACCCTGATTTGCATGTCCTAATTTGAATAATTTTAACTACATTTGCGTAATCTATAGACCACGATTAGCGTGCATTTTGGTGCAGTCTTATCTTGGCACATGTATTTTGTTGCGCCTCTTGTTTGATATTTTGTTTGAAACCGTGTTTTAGATTGCAGGAATAAGTGCTAAGTATTCAACCCCTGTTCAAATGGTCAAATGAATGAGTTAAGAAAACCAACCAACTTAAATAGCAGAACAATTGTAACTATAAAAGTCGTGTAACAGAAGTTAAAGGGTTGTGTGACTTTTATTCCCATTCAGAATACGAAATGAAATAAAACAATAAAAGCATAATTTAGAAAATGGTTGAGAAAATCATTTTTATTTCGTCTCGTTCAATGTATATAGCGCTTTATGTTTACCCCGTTTCCACATGCAGCTGTGTGGTGCCTCATAACTGGGACTATTGATACGTATCAGTAGTCCCAGCTCATAATGAGCAATATCTCATTTTGCCTAAATGTTTATCTCTATGCAATAATTTCACTTTAATATAGTTTTTGCTTACATGTTTTTCAAAGTCGTCTGCAACATATTTGTTGAATGTTGGATTGTTAATTTTAATCTAAAGGAACCTAATACATCCTGATAAAGCTATCCCTGAGCAACAGTTTTACTTTCATGAAAAAGGGAAACGTTCACTCACTCACGTTTGTGACTAAAGTGTATAGGGAATAGATTTGACATTTAACGATTGAGTTTGATAAATTTATGTATTATATCCTGTCAGTGCATTTCTTCATGTTATATCAACTCGACATATTATAACCTTGAATTATATATATTTACAGCGTTAGGAAAGTGGAGAATTTATCCTTTCCCACATACAACCCATTTGGAGCAGGCGATTTTTAAAACCTCCAGGCAAAATTATTGAAATTAACTTTCATAAAAGTGTTATTATTAAATTGATTTGAAACCACTTTGGCAAAAATTAGAAATACTCATTATCAGTACATTTTTCTTTTGATACAATGTTTTAAATAGTCGTCTGCTGTAGATGTGTCAAAATGTATCCCCATGTTGGTAAAGGTTAACATAGATATACATTGTATGTAAGTATACGTTTAACTCCGGATATACCAGGTGAAAGGCATGAGTTCCATTTCAAGTAAACATAATTTATATTCGAGCCGCCTCCGGTGATTTGCGATGTTTGTTAGCTCGCCGGTATGACGTCATTTAACCCTTTACAACTTACAAGAAACTTTTTAAAAAATGGGGGTAAAAGGTGAAAAGAAATGGAAGTTTAATTATTGTATATACTTGATGACATTGTAAACAACGGAGAAATGGTTCGCATTGTTTTCAAATGTCATCTGCTGCAGATGCGTCTACAAGTTTGAACGGGTTAAACTGACATTAGTGGGGGATACACTTCTAATGATACATATATTTGTATTTTAAATTATAATTATCTGATACAAAAAAAAAATATCACATCATAATAAAACGCATATGATTAACTAGGTTTTTATTTAAATTATGAAACCATAGACAAATACTCTTTTCTTAGTTAGGTAAATTGTACATAATTTCTAGTTATATACACATAAGTATATACATGTACATCAACATCAAGTAATACGACCCTTAATCGCTTGAAGTGGCTCATGTGTGTGTAATATATAAACAATATGAAGCACCTGTCATGCACGTTAGGTATAGGCTTCTCATACATGCTTATGTTAGTATTTGGTAAACAGTGCAGATCCGAATCTAGTTCTGAGAATTTACAGTTTGACCTAGATCTGCATTGGTTGTAGATGTCCACAGGCTGTTGTTTTGTTTTGATTTGATTTATTTTGTGGACCACTTCACGCAGAAAATCTGAAGCTTGACAAGCATCGAAAGTGAGACATTGTTATTTGTAGACAACATCTTCTTTGCCCAATATAATTTCGAAATTAAAGTGCTGAAAAGGCGTCAAATTTCCTAAGACCCCTTCGCCCAAAATAAACTGTCTCGATATTGTGAAGGGAGGATATATATGTATATATGTTTTTCTGACTCATAATGTTTAAATTATGGATATATAAATATGACCGGCTGAGCGATTAAAATGTACATACACTCCCCCCTGCAGGTACAAAACTAGACTAAACGTTAATCCAAGTTGTTATTTGTAACAAATGTTTACAGTTCTGAACGGTCATTCGGAAATCTTATAATTGAACCTAGACATAGGAAAATGGACCTTCGAACATAAAAATCGTACATTTAACACTTATCCCGCTTACTTCGGGAGTCTTGTATCGTCATGAATGTTTTTTTATTGAGATCATACACATATATGTGTCAGTGTGTGCTTCTTTAGCATTTGATGCTTGAATAACGAACGACGTAAACTAAGATTATACTGCACGAAAGTGTGTGCTTATCTCGGTATATAACCTGTCAGATTTCTGTTACAGGCGATAGTGTACACTATCAAATGGATCTATGGAAGCAAAACAGCTAATGCACAATCAGTGCAATTGTTCTCTATGATAACATTACATTACAATAATGTTCGTACGTGAAGTTTAAAATCGTGCATTACGACAAACGTTAATCAAAATGTTAAAAGTTTGCTTAAAGCAGGATACGGTTTGGGATAAGCCAGCACATTCCTTCCGCCTGGACAACGTCATTGTCTTTAATAACCCATAGTGTAGGTAAAGGGGTAAAGACATATAGTCAGATGAAGAAGGATTTATATAATGTACAACGAACAATAGACACGCCAGGCGACAATGTGTCTTCTTACATCTGCGAACAGTGAATGCTCGTTAAATCTGCGCCTGCGCACATGCTAACCAGAGTCATAACTACATTTAGCAGAGTAATAATCGAGCAGTCTTCTGCTAAAACGCATCTTAACCCTTTCCCTCATATAAACGCTTTCGGACGCCTCTGCAGCAGACGGCTTTTTGAAAACATAGTGACAAAAGAAGAAATTGCACAAAACGTGCAATTTCTCCTTTTGCCACAATGTTTTCCACTTTTCGTCATAGGTTATCCATTCAATTAAAGAGATTTTCTATGTTTTGACAAAATACGTTCAAAGTCGTCTGCTGCAGAATTGTCGTATGAGGGAAAGGGTTAACGTGATTATTACACATGCCTGAGCATCCATGTTAAGGATACAGAATGATAGAAACTACTTAATAAACAACAGTTTTGAAACCGTCTATGGCTAATTTGCAAACGGTGCTGGTTGGCTGAAGTGGATAGACCGTTTGTCGCAAATACCTAACTGTTGGTTTTCGCAGAACGCAATTCCAATGTAACTTCTGACTCAAAGACTTGAGATGATATTTAACTTGATAGAAGAATACGGGACAAAATACGACACAGAAAATAAGGAAACTTTCACCTGATTTGGTCCAAACGAGCTGACACATTAATTAGTTCAATATTTGTTAAACGCATTACCCCCCGGAGGTGTGTAAAGGTAGATTTATAACGGATTAAAGATAAGTTTTTTAAGAAAAAACAGACATGTTAAAACTTGTACCATCATTTTAATCATGATCAAAGCTAATCTATAATCGATAATCATGAGAAATTTTATCGGACGTATGAATGACCTTTTTAACCTTATACTGCAGTAATTCGTCATTTGCGTATCTTTATCTCAGATAAAGACGCTTTCTGAAGCCTATTCAGCAGAGGACATTTGAAAACATTGTGGCAAAAGGAAAATAATATCGCTGTTAATGAGCATTTCTCGTTTTGCAACAATGCGTTCGACTCCATTTGATAATTAAACTCTCAAAGTCGTCTACTGCATAGTTGTTGTATGTTGGAAGGGGTAATCCCTAGCTGCATGTTGATCTTACCTGAATTGACATTTTAAAGTCGACTGGTTTAAAGTATGTCGAAAAATGTGTAAATTTCTTCAGCAGTTGAACAAATTGTTAGGGATATGAAAATGTGAATTAAGCATTTTCAACAATATTTTCAAATATCGTTTGCTGTATATTTCTTCAAAAGGTGTCTGTAACAAGGAAAGGCTTGACAATGTTATTCTCTCTCTCTCTCTCTCTCTCTCTCTCTCTCTCTCTCTCTCTCTCTCTCTCTCTCTCTCTCTCTCTCTCTCTCTCTCTCTCTCTCTCTCTCTCTCTCTATATATATATATATATATATATATATATTAATGTTGATTGAGTTACGTTACCACATCATGATATCACCGGTATCATCTAGATGTGTATCGATACAGACATTTGATATGACAACATTAAAGACTGGACGGCACATGTTAGCAGGTTTATCACCGTCTTAACATTTTTCCACACACAACAAGTTTCCGGCTTTGTACACATCTAAGTAATATATACCATTCTGCCATATCGAAACACGGAGATATGTGCAACAAGACTTGACTTCTTCTGTTACGAGTCATATGCTCTTTTAACCCTTTCCCACAAACAGTAAAATCCGCAGCAGACGACTTTGAAAAGATTTTGGCAAAAATATTGAATCTCTCTATAAATTAAAGAATAATTATTGAATAGAGTTGAACACATTGTGGCATAAGGATAAATTATGACCAATCTATTCTTATGCCACAGTGTTTTCATAAATTCGTCTGTTAACGAGGCGGCAAAATGCGTCTACATATATTTTGAATGGGTTGAGTATGTCTTGTGTCGTTAAATTAATTGGAGGTTAGTGAGTGATTTAGTTTTAATTATGACAAATTGTTTTTTAAACAGTTTTATTGTCACTTTAAGTCCTCTTGTGATGTGCAGGTTTGTTTTTCCCTCCACATGCGAAGTTGTCATAATTTAAATAAGCATCTTATAATCGCAAAATCTTACAATGCATTTTTAAAATTCCCTGCTTTAAAAAGGGTTTCCCAAAAGCGGTTCAATTCATGGCCCATGATTTTCTCACAGCAATTTATTAACAAAAATACACGCTTATTAACCATTGGTATGTAAGCATTGTACGAAATCATAACCTACATTATGATCAAGATGTATAATCATACATACTTAAGTTATAAGCCCATTATAATATACTCGATAAAATGGGACGCACCACGTGAAAAACGACCTTAGGGAACTTGTGACTAGCAAAGGTCCATATCAGCCTGCTCATGCGTCGAAAGCCTGTTTTCGTCTGGCGTGACGAAAGTAGTGCTTGTATTATATTATAACCCATTCGGTGTTCAACAATTTGATGGCTGCTGCATATTGAGCACCTTTGCGTGAAAACAGAGCTTCAGCGAATGTTAACCCTTTTTCCAATATGCGTACGCTTTCTGGCGCATCTGCAGCAGACTTTTGAAAACGATGTGACAAAAGGAAAAATTGCTCATGATGAGCAATTTCCCATTTTTCCACAATGTTTTGCAAAGATATCCTTTCATTCAGATAGTCTTTCAATTTTGGCTTGATGTTTTCAACGTCGTCTGCTGTAGATGTGTTGCATGTAGGAAAGGGTGACGACTTATAGAGATCACACGTGTAGTGTGGTATACGTCCTCGTAGTTATACATGATGCCTGGACGACTAGTCATATCGAGTCGCAATAGCTTAGTCGGTAACAACTAGGACTGTCATTCCCGTGGTCGTCAGTTCGAATCCCGGACAAGCCATTCATTCTTTCCGATGATTTGCAAAAGTCACATGCTCCTCAAATAAAAGCGATCTAATGATATATGAAAACTTCAATGAGGTATACAGTTTAAGTTGAGTGATGTGTCTGCTCGCACTCACCCATGCAATGAAGTAAATAAGTATATTTACCATTTTAAATCTCGTGACGATTTAGAAAGTATGGGGATTTTACTGAAGATAAGGAAAGTGTATAATAGGTTTCATGTTATCACAAATATTTGAGGGTGGTTTTTTTGTTTTTTTTATCGAAACAAGGAAAATAATACCTTAAATTTTAGATTTTTTTTTAAAAAATGAATCAGCTAAATAGCTAAACTGAAATTTTGGTCTGTATCTTGGACATGGTGAATAATCTTGAACTTTGTAGGTTCTGGTGACGATGTACTGGTTTTTATAATAGAATATCATTTATATAAACTATACTTTATGTATTACCTTACAAATGTTAATTTTGTTGCAACAACATATTCAATTTCAAATGCATTTCTAATGTCAAAAGCATTTCGTAAATATAACAGCTGCACCATGTATAAATGTTACACTATATAACCGACTTTTTTAAACCTGCAGCAAACGACGTTTGCAAACATTGTGAGAAAATGGAATCGCCTAAAACTATCACATTCTGAAGGTTCAGACAAACCACACAGTCTCACCAGAGTCTTCACCGTCCGCGTATATGTTATGTTAACATAAATTCACCTTCTGTGAAAAACTGAAGGTGTAACCCCACTTGTTTAATGTCTATATCTATTTTACTGATAGAAGACTATGATTCACAGGTGGTATTACTACTACTACTACTCCTTTTGGGATTTACAACACAAACGGCGCGAGTACTGGTTAAGTAATATAAGTTGAAAACTTGTCTGCAATCGATGTAAAATAAATAAGTTTAAACTTAACCCTTTCTCACATACAACAAATCTGCAGCAGACGACTTTGAAAACCTTTTGGCAAAAACGTGAAAAATCTCCATAAATAATATCTAATTATTGAAAAAAAAAGAAAACAATGTGGCAAATGTAGAAAGCGCTCGTTTTGAGCAATTTCTCCATTTGTCACAAGGTTTTCAAAAGTCGTCTGCTGCAGAGGCGTCAGTAAGCGTCTATATGTGGGAAAGGGTTAAATGATGTCTACGTGGGATGTCATTAAGACCCCCAAATCGCTCGTCACGACTCATGTGTATATCATGTTCGATTTTATAACCTCCTTGAAATACAGTTTAGGTGAATCAGGAGGTTACGTTCATATCTGAGTGCGAAGTACGTGAGAAAACTTCGTGCATCAACACACCTTAATGTTTATACAATGTATTGCCACTTATGTTTTATTATAACATCATGCATGAATAATGCATCAACCCCTTCAGTTAGTTATGAATGGTAATAACTACCATTGCCAAACTAAATAAATAGTTGTATGTTTTCATATGGGAATGTGACTTTTTATGGGCGTATTTTCTTTGAGATTTATGACCATCTTGATTCTTGATGTGGTTTTTGTTATCATCCATTTCCATAATTTGAAACTACATACGAGTATATGTTATTAATTCGACACCATAAAGAAACACGTACATCTTCATGCGATGTTTGAGATCCCGACGACATTCGACGTATCCGATGCAGACAACTTTAACTATTTCCCACATACAGCTGTCTAACGCCTCTGCATCAGACCACTTGAAAACATTGTGTCTAAAGAAGAACTTGCTCATTATAAGCAATTTCTACTTTTGCTTCATATTTTTTTCATATTTTTGTCTACATGTTTTCAAATTCGTCTGCTGTATATGTGTTGTATGCGAGAAATGGTCAAAATAAGAAAACTTTGTAGAAAATGAGAAATTGCCTTTTCTCTCTTTCCAAAATATTGGAATTTATTCAATTATTTGTTTATTTATTTATTTATTTATTTCTTGATTGATAAACAAGTCTATTCCATGCACATTTCAGGAAAGACGACCATTCTGTACAAGTGTATTGATAAACAACTCTATTCCATGTATATTTCAGGAAAGACGACCATACTGTACAAGTTTAAGCTAAAAGAAACACTCTCTACCGTGCCCACCATCGGGTTTAACGTAGAGACCCTATCCCCCATGAAGGGCCTCAGTTTAACCGTATGGGACATGGGAGGGCAGGAACGTATGAGGCCCTTGTGGAGAATGTATCTACGGGGAACAGACGGTAAGCGATTATAGTTTATTCAATGATTGGAGTTTAATGCCGTTTTCAGACGTGTTTCATTTATATCAGAACAGACAGTTAGTGTTGCCTGGGAAATTCTCTTTACCAGGTTTTTCTTGACTTTGCGTTCCAATGCTTCACTCAACATTATTCCCAGGCAACTGGCTACTTTCCCACGAAGGCCATATTTAGCCCATTACGCAAGTCACAATGATGTTCGTCTATCATTTGACATAATGAATGACGGATCCGGGGTTTGATACGATCACCTGAGCTATCGCGGCACAAAATTAGGAATACATAAGTTCTGTATGATCGTCATTTCGGTAAACTTCGGTGGCCATCGATGATCCAGATCAGTGGTTCACATTTTACTACAGAAGACTTTTAAAAAGACTGTGGGGAAAAGGGGAATATATTCAAAACGAGTACGTTTTCAACTCGATGTGAAAACTATACTTATAAATATTCCACGTATTACATTTCGTTCCCATGATGTTTCCATAAACAAACCGGAATCTCAAGAGAAAGAAACGTTTAGGCCTACCTCAGTCATGAAAGGTTCATAATATGTTCAGAAATATCCGCTTTAAAAGCACCTCCGATCAAACATTATATATTTAAAAGTTGAAGATTTGATACAGAGTGTTTAAAGGTGCTACGACGTACAATGTAATCATGACTTCTTTCTTTTCCTCGGAGGTTTTTCAATCGTCGTCTGTGGTTTACGCGTTAAAAGATGTTTGCATCAGTAATGTAGATAGCTTTATATCAAGTATTGGAAACAAGTACATGACTAATAAATTACATATGTATACCTGTTTACCCTTCCAATGTATGTGTTATCTTTGTTTTTCCCTAACTTTGAGGTTTACATAACGGGGCCTATCAAAGAAAGTCGACTGTATATAAAACACTTCAATACGATGAAGTCTTCCTGATTGATATGCAGTTCATGTAATCTGTATGACAAACAGTACAATTGACGCCATTCAGGGATCATCCGCTTCATATTATTGTGATGCCAAACAAGTCTAATGAGTTTTCTTATTCTAATTCTGTATTCACACAATAACACGCTGTCTGATTGGCTATATTCAACACATTTAGAATCAAGTTATATTGATAAGGGAATACAGGCATGTGATGCAACACTAGTCCTTTACGCCTGACACAAATTGCATTTCACAAATACAAGCGATTATAAAGCTGGATATAGTTAATTCTGTGAAGGCATATATACACCCACCTAATGATTATTGATATATGTATTTATATTTCAGGTATAATATTTGTGGTAGACAGTGCAGATCGAGAACGGATCCAAGAAGCTAAGGAAGAATTGTTAAGAATTCTCGACACGCAAGAAATGAGAGGCGTTCCACTAGTAGTCGTTAACAACAAACAAGATTTACCAGGTAATTCAATTATTCCATATGTTTATTCTTATTCTTGGAATTCCTATGTTATGAAACATGTATAATAAAAAATACAGGTTCATAACACAAGTCAGGGACACTATATAGTTTCTTTGCATTAGCTAAATCAAGGGTGTTGTTATTGTCGTCACCTATTTCGTGGAATTATTCGATCATTCATGAAGAATATGATTCCTTCTAAAGTTGTTATTTTTGACCATTTTTTAAATAACTTTTTGTTATTTAATATGTCCAATGATAACTGTCAAACTAAAATGTTAAAACAACTAATGATTTTTATAAAGCCGTTCACCTTGGTATGAAACCTCAAAATTGACTGTATTTAGAACACCGTTCGAAAAATGTAACACCTGGGAAATTGGCAATTATCATTTCGATACAGAATTGAAAATATATGAGAAAATAATAATTGTACTCGTTTTAAACTTTCTCTAGATTTCACGAAAGTTAGGAAAGTGTTAATCGATGCGTTTTGTTTTGTATGTAAACACCAATACGAACATGATTGTCTTTACACAGGTGCTCTTGATGGAAAAGAAATTGTTAAACGATTAGGACTACATCAACAGAATCGGCCCTGGCTCATTCAGAACGCATGCGCAACGACTGGTGCGGGAATTTGCGAATCCTTCGAGTCGTTAGCGAAGATGGTGAAGGAGTATAAAACCAAACGTCGGTGAACGCTCGTAAAACAGAATCAAACTTGTGTTCAACTGATTACAGGCGTGCAGTGATTCTCATAAACACCGTTACGCAAAAGACTGTGTTCCGAAAGGCGCATGCGCTCTCGGTCACGTCATGTCTGAAACGAGACGATGCTCGATACCCATTGAAGCTGCGTCGAAAGCGGAAATGATGTCATAGGGGATAATATGAAGTGAAATGGAATCGCACGGCAAACAATGTGAAACTATAGTATTGCGATTATGCAAAATCTAGTCATTTGCTTGTATCTATTTAATAAATAATGTGTTGTGACAACGTATTTTGGATTTGTTTGCATTTCCCATGAGTTTTATTTTCTTTCACCGTTTACCTGGTATGTTATTTTTAGAATCTGACTGCTTTAACCCTTTATCACGTTCAGCAAATATGCAGCAGACGACTTGAAAAACATACCTCAAACATGTGGACACTCTCTATAAAGGGAAGTACTATTATCAAATAGAGTTGAAAACATTGTGACGAAAGGAGAAATTGCTCGTTTTGAGCAATTTATCCCTTTATCACAATGTCTTCAAAAGTCACTTGCTCCATAGGCGTCAGAAAGCGTCTCTATGTAGGAAAGGGTTAAACATATCGAAGGGACGTATGTTTATATCTGAAAACATCTTTCTCAATAGACAGTTCAGTTAGTAAAAATATTAAGGAGTATACAACACAATACTAGTCCAAAAGAGGTCTAGTAATATCGAACACTTCTAGCGATCTCTCCTTTTCCCATCTTGTTTGCAAGAATTCTCAGCTGCACAGATGTATAATACGTCCTTATCAGAGAAAGCGTCTATAGGCAGTAATATATTTCCATACAGACCTTGGGTGCATTTAGATGGTCGCTCTGTGATTACGTTCTAAAAGAAAGATAGTCTGCTAAATGTAAACATATGAGAAGAAATATTACACTATGGATCATCAGAAGTATCATTTTGAATAAGGAAAGAAAAAGAGAAATGGCGCATCATAAGCAATTTATTCTTTTTCCGTGATGTTTTGAAATGTCATCTGCTGCAGATACGTCAACATTTGTCTGAAATGGATACTTTATAAACAAGGAGGGTTTAGCACAGGTCTGTCATTCAAATATTCCAGGTCCGCATCCATGGACTGAAACAGGTTCGCTTTTGGGTACAGATAATATAAATAAAATGTAAGAGTTAGAGTTAGGTAGTTTTAATTCTTTCTAGATTAATGTTTAGTACAAAGTCACCCACTTTAAAACATTATTCGAATAAAAATGAAACATTTAGAACATCTCAAACCTATCCTATATACTGACGCCTCTACAGCAAACGAGTTTTGAAAACATTGTGAAAAAGGAAGACATTGTTCATAATGAGCCATTTCCCCTTTTGTCACGATGTTATCAACTTTATTAAATGATCATTCTTTCATTTATAATTTTATAGAGATTTTCATGTTCTTCCCTAGAAGTTTTCAAAGCCGACTGTTTGAAAGAACATTGTGGGAAAACGAATAGGTGCCTGTTTTTGAGCAATGTCTACTTATCTCCAACATGGTTTTCAAAAGTTCTCTGCTGCAAATGGCGTTAAAAGTTGTCTGCGTCCAGATATGGATTAATAGTGTATGAGGTAAAACTACTTTCATAAACAAAAGTAGCAAGGGACACAACTGCTCTTAAACTCTACATTCAATTATACATTCAGTTATGTCCCTTGTAGATCGGAACATCATACAAAATCCGATTTTCGAAATTTTGCATCAAGTGTAGATTCAAATCAACCAGCACCTCAACATCTTCGCTATTGACACTTTTGTCGTTTAAGCATCCGGGCCTCTAGAGAATGGTAACGACCAGAAGATAAGTATACATGTATACACTATACAGTTACATACTTGTAGTTGTCATTCTTCACGGTGAGCAAAGTAAAATGCATTATTTAAACGGAATCTTACATTTCTAAATCGGAATATTTCGCCTGAAGACTGAATTTAAAAAGTCCCGAATGATTGATTTAAGTTAATTCTTTCAAAGAACCAGTCACACTTTAACGCATCTACAACAGACGACGTTTGAAATCATTGTGCTAAGATTACAAATTTCTCACAATGAGCTCCGTTTGCAAGAATATTTTCAACTCAATAACAATTCATGAACAATTTTTCCTTTTGCCACAATGAGTTTATAAGTCGTATGATCAGATGCGTATATAAACGAATTTTCATTATTTTACCTCAATATTTTCAAAGACGTCTGCTGCAGATTTGTCACATAAAAGAAAAGGTTATATAAAGCATTTACACGATATTTCAGTAACATCCCTGCAACCAGTTAACCTAACCTGTATTTCATGACTTTCTAGAACGCGCCAGTACTCCACGCAAAATTTTTCCCAGGCAACTCTCTAAGTTTCCACCTACATTTGTTAGCAAATGTGTAGAAGTTGCGAAATGATGGCGATTACGATTGGATCACATACCTCTTTTTGTTACAACCGTTCTCTAGAGGCGTCCTCTAGAGAATGGTAACGACCAGAAGATAAGTATACATGTATACACTATACAGTTACATACTTGTAGTTGTCATTCTTCACGGTGAGCAAAGTAAAATGCATTATTTAAACGGAATCTTACATTTCTAAATCGGAATATTTCGCCTGAAGACTGAATTTAAAAAGTCCCGAATGATTGATTTAAGTTAATTCTTTCAAAGAACCAGTCACACTTTAACGCATCTACAACAGACGACGTTTGAAATCATTGTGCTAAGATTACAAATTTCTCACAATGAGCTCCGTTTGCAAGAATATTTTCAACTCAATAACAATTCATGAACAATTTTTCCTTTTGCCACAATGAGTTCATAAGTCGTATGATCAGATGCGTATATAAACGAATTTTCATTATTTTACCTCAATATTTTCAAAGACGTCTGCTGCAGATTTGTCACATAAAAGAAAAGGTTATATAAAGCATTTACACGATATTTCAGTAACATCCCTGCAACCAGTTAACCTAACCTGTATTTCATGACTTTCTAGAACGCGCCAGTACTCCACGCAAAATTTTTCCCAGGCAACTCTCTAAGTTTCCACCTACATTTGTTAGCAAATGTGTAGAAGTTGCGAAATGATGGCGATTACGATTGGATCACATACCTCTTTTTGTTACAACCGTTCTCTAGAGGCGTCCTCTAGAGAATGGTAACGACCAGAAGATAAGTATACATGTATACACTATACAGTTACATACTTGTAGTTGTCATTCTTCACGGTGAGCAAAGTAAAATGCATTATTTAAACGGAATCTTACATTTCTAAATCGGAATATTTCGCCTGAAGACTGAATTTAAAAAGTCCCGAATGATTGATTTAAGTTAATTCTTTCAAAGAACCAGTCACACTTTAACGCATCTACAACAGACGACGTTTGAAATCATTGTGCTAAGATTACAAATTTCTCACAATGAGCTCCGTTTGCAAGAATATTTTCAACTCAATAACAATTCATGAACAATTTTTCCTTTTGCCACAATGAGTTCATAAGTCGTATGATCAGATGCGTATATAAACGAATTTTCATTATTTTACCTCAATATTTTCAAAGACGTCTGCTGCAGATTTGTCACATAAAAGAAAAGGTTATATAAAGCATTTACACGATATTTCAGTAACATCCCTGCAACCAGTTAACCTAACCTGTATTTCATGACTTTCTAGAACGCGCCAGTACTCCACGCAACATTTTTCCCAGGCAACTCTCTAAGTTTCCACCTACATTTGTTAGCAAATGTGTAGAAGTTGCGAAATGATGGCGATTACGATTGGATCACATACCTCTTTTTGTTACAACCGTTCTCTAGAGGCGTCCTGGATACTTGAACAACAAGCGCTGGCGAACATGATAGACCCTGATCAAACTGCAAATGCTGATCTTTATCTTTCTGGTTGCAAAGTTCCGAGTTTCCAATATATATATATATATGTGATTTCAGTGATTCTTTTTAAACCTTTCCCTCATACGACAATTCTGCAGCAGACGACTTTGTACGCATTTTGTCAAAACATAGAAAATCTCCATAATTGAATGGATAACCTATGACAAAAAGTGGAAAACATTGTGGCAAAAGGAGAAATTGCACGTTTTGTGCAATTTCTTCTTTTGTCACTATGTTTTCAAAAAGCCGTCTGCTGCAGAGGCGTCAGAAAGCGTCTATATGAGGAAAAGGGTTAAGAATTATATGAGTGATCCGAGAGCAAACATGGAAGACACTGGTCAGACTTTGACAAATTATGTTACATATCCCCGATTCTTACATCTTCCTGCCTTCCTATTACTATTGAGGTTTTTTCAGTGGTGACAATCTGTGAACTAATGAAGTAAATGTATTTGTGGACACAATGACAGAAAAGCGCCTAAAACAGACAATTTAATATCGATTATGAAAACAAGGCACATGCAAATTGCAATGTCGTATATTTTCCAGATCCAACCTTGTGTGTTACATATGAAGTTTTTTATATTTCATTTTGGTTATTCGTCTATATTTTCATGGATTACTTTTTCGTTATAGTTGTTCAGTACTTTTTGACTTGCGTATAAGTACAGTTAAGGAGCACGAAGATACAGGAAGGATATAATAACTATATTGAAATAGGGGTATCACCCCCAACTTTTAAATTGAAATTTCGACCTAGTAACCGTTTTGTTCATCGACTGCTCCATGTCATACCTTGTCGCACCCCTCAAAATAAAGGTCTGGTTTTCTTATCACGTGACACAATTATTCAATTAAAATATGTGACATGTAAACATCATTGTATGAAATGGATTGCATTAACCATTTCCCTCATACAGCAATTCTGCAGCAGACGACTTTGAACATATTTTGTCAAAAATTAGAAAATATCTATAATTGAATGGATAACCTATGACTTAAAGTGGAAAACATTATGGCAAAAGGAGAAATTGCACGTTTTGTGCAATTTCTTCTTTTGTCACTATGTTTTCAAAAAGCCGTCTGCTGCAGAGGCGTCAGAAAGCGTCTACATGAGGGAAAGCATTAATACTTGAAATATAACCAACAACGAAGTGTTTGTTTTTTCAAATCATTTTTGTTTTCTGACACCAGTTATATATACATGTGCAATAGTTTGTGTTCAACTCCTATATTATTCAAACAACTGACATAGCATAACTTATTTTGAAAGAGTTTTGTGATCGGTAAATGCATGCCAAAGTGACCTCCGTGATGGACATTTTAATAACCTTGAGAACTTGTATTCTTGTTAAACTGTCACAGTAAGTCATGCCACATGCTATGGTTTTCATTGTAAGAAATTTCTAACTTTTGAATATAATTTGATACACGTTGGCCTGTTATTATAGTCATCTACGGTGTAATCGTCTTTTAAACAACGATATATCTGGCCAATTGGGACACTGGAAGTGCGATATAATTTGGATTATTGTATACTTTGATATTGTATATTTTTGATATTATAGTCAGATTTGTTTATTGTGCTGCCAAGAACAGAACTATTTCCATACAAAGTTTAAAACCCGCTAATAATGTGTATTAATAGTTCGTAGATGACACGAAGTAAAAAGAAAACAATAGGCGTATACAAAAACGATTCCGGTATAATGTTAAAAGTGTTTAAAAAAAACCACACAAATCGGCAAATGTTAAATAGTCAATTTCAAGTTGAATAATCAAAAGATTATTGCATAATTATGGGAGACTATTGTGTTGGGTCTCGTTCTGCACTCGTAAGCTCGGAAAGCTCATCCGAAGGAACTCCTCAAACATTATATTGACCCATACATTGGTCAATATTTGGTAAAAGTTGTTTACTGCATCGGCGTTAACAGCTTTCTGAATGACGGTAAAGTATTGAGCGATCAAACACCGCTTTACATTACCAGTATATAGTTATATGTACGTCTGCAATCCATATACAGTGGACTCGCGGTAACTCGAACTCGAAAGGAACCTATATATTTCTTCTAGTTATCGACGTTTTTCAGTGATATTTAGATGTATGCTAAATGTATCTTCGTAATTCATTTATATTCAAGTGTTTTCTATGAACAGCGAATCAGTGAATCAATCATGTCAAGAAAACAGCGCAGCAGCACATTTGATTGTTCGTATGATTCGAGTAAAAACGATGAATTCGAATGTGCCCATGTTCGAGTAATCGGGCGTTCACTGTTAGCAAACCTGTACATTGAATATACTTCGCGTTAAAGACATGTCCCAGTAATACCTAGATGTGTGCTAAATTTATTTATGTATTGTCATCTTCATAATTTATTCATACATAAGTGTTTACTATGAAACGCCAATGAGTCATACAATCATAAGCAAGCCGGTACATTGAACATGTCTTTGAAAAGCTGAAAGAATCACCGAGGATTGTCGGCATGTATAATTTGTAAAAGGAAATTTCGCAGGAAATTTCTCAGTCTACTACAACTTATCGAGTTTCCAATATATGGTGGTAATGTCAACGTTTTCATTACTATCTGTTTTATCCATTTCTTGAACTTGAAATATCTTCGTTAAAGTATCTGTGCTATTTCTGTTCATATTCTCGTCTTCTGCTTTATCTCGTTTATCGAGCAAGGACATTGCTTTAAATCTCGGCAAGGCTGGCATTGGTGCGACTTTTGAAAAATGTATAGTCCTTGTTTTTCTTTTTGATCCATTAGATTGTTCCATCGAACAAATCACAGTGTCATCTACCTCTTCAGCACTATACAGTACTGGGACTTTAGTAGGATATTCACATTTCAGCGGGATGTTTGATACTTTAGATTGCTCAATCGAACAAACTTCCCCGTTAATACATTGTTCGTGTGCTTTCACACTCTCATCAACCTCATCATCACTATACAATCCTGGGATTTGAGAAGGATGTTCGCATTTCAGCGAGATGTTTAACCGTTGTATCGCTTGCAACTCCCTCATCTCGTTGTTGTCGCTTTCTGGCACATTCCTACTGTCGTTGAAATAAGGCATATTTGTTAGATCGATGTGTGGCTTAGCTTGCTGATCGGTTTTCAATGGCGGCAGTGAACAGACCCCGAGTTCCTTCTCAATGGTAGACATGATGTCTCGTTTAGTATTGGTAAAGTCAATAACTTTTCCGACTCGAAGGTATGCCTTCATTCTGCGATTTGATACCACTCCAGGCACCAAGTGATCATAATTCACAAGGATCAAACGTTTACTAGGTCTACTACAACATTTATTCCAAGCATATTTCCATTCATTTTCAAACCAAGGCCTTTCTAAAGATTCCGTATCGTCCTCTGGACCTTTATTGTTAGCATAACTATCTGATAGTACTACGATAACGCATGCGCTTTTGTTCATCTCTTTAATAGCTTCTTCATCTCGAGCTCCATGCATTATATCCACTACAGGGACACAAATACCATAGCCTTTGTTTGTTAGATATCGGCGAAGATTGAGGACCCAGTTACGGAGGTGTTCATTACATTCATCAAAACTGACAATAGCATGGAGTTCTATCCCATCCATGCCTGCAACATCCTGTTTTCCCAATGAATACTGCGTGATAAACCGAACGTATATCACCAATATCTCATAACGGAACATATAAACAATGATGGAAGTCAGAACAATTACAAGCAGAGCTATCAAAAGTCCAATTACCAAATTCTTGATTAATTTCTCAAAGTCACTGAAACACGCAAGCATATCTTTACGAAACTGCCGAACATCAATTAACCCTTCACCGTCAACGTAGCAGTAAAATAGACTAGGGTTATCACATGTCTTTGTGGACAGCCAGTTATGAAGCCAGGTCATGTTGCAGTCACAATTGATGATAATTCCGTCCAATTGTAACTCGCAAGGAGATTTAAACTGGAACTGTTGCGGAAGATGGTTCAAACGGTCGTTACCTGTTAGTGTAATCCCTGTAGCGTTTTCTAGCATTGATGCAACTTCTTCAGTTACTTCGGCCAAATCATTATTACTAATGTTCAAATTATCAATCCTATGAAGGTAATCCAAGTCACTTGGAATCTCAGTTATTGAGTTATTGGCAACATTGAGATCAATTTTATCTGAGAACTTAGATACTGGTAATTTATCAGGAAGTCCAGTCAATAAGGCATTTACACACTCAATCGTGATTGTATTTTTATTAGGTTCGTCAATACAAGAACACTCTACGGGACAGCCATCTTCAACTCCTAAATGACAGATAAGTTCGTTTAAGGGTACATCACTCACCATCTTGCCCAAATGATTCTCCGGGCCTGTACAAGTGATATTGTGATAACTAACCCAAACTGTTTCTATTATATCTTCAGCGAGTTCAAGAAAAGTTTCCATGCTGCAATCGCAAATTATTGGTGAACCTCTTAAATCGATGCCAAACTCAAAAAGCTTGCCAATAACTTTAAGATCATCCAGCAAAAATACTGTTTTGTAATCCGGAAAGGTGTGTACTAAATTATATGTAAGGTCGATATAGCCGGGACCGTAAGTCTTATTCAGGTCCATCGTGAAACTGTTCTCATTAACAATCTCGGTGATATCATTGTGTGCGTAATCTATCTTACAGTATGGATACAGCCCAAGGATGTTTGTAACATCCACCGTCGTCAATTTATTGGAGCTTAAATCGAGGCGAAAGAACCGCGCATTAATACTGGTAAACACGTTTGGTTCAATATATGCTATCTTGTTGTTGGATAAATCTACAATACGAAGATTTTTCATAAGGGCGAACGTTGTGTTTTTAATGATATCTATTTCGTTTTTTGACATATCCAGTGTGTCCAGGTTGTAAGCACAATCAATGCCTTGCAGTGAAGTAATATGGTTATCAGAGAAATCTAACACCATCAGGTGGGGTACGTCACATAGGTTACTTGGAAGTGACGTCATCACACTGTCGTTATGTGAAATCTTGTAATATGTTGCATTCAGGATGGACTCGATAGAAACTGCAATACTTCCACCTAGTACCGTGGTAAATTCAATATACATGTCTTCGAGCAAATTATCTGGAAAAAAATGAGAGATTAAAAAAGTCGTGTAATTAGTATATACTGTGGACAATTCAAAACGAAGCGGACATATAAACTACCTATCGAGTTATTGACGTGTTCGAGTGATCCCTTGATGTGTGCTAAAATGTTAACTCATTAATCTTTTGTTTAGCTTCGTAATTCATGTAAAGTTAATTTTACTATGAAAGGCAGGTGCTAAATTATATCAAGGAAACATTGCAGCAGTAGTTCTGATTGTTTGTCTGGGCAATCAAATCTCTTGCTACTCTGTTTTCAAAAGCCTTATCCATTCCTGGAATGTGTTCGTGATAAAATATATATCCGAATTATCCACATGTTCCAGTTATCGCAAATTTAATACACATTCGGTCATATACGGACTATATTATTTAATATGAGCAACATCTAGCGATTTAGGATCTGAATGAATGTGAAGTGAAGTTTCGGACAAACCTCTGCACCCCACAATCTCACCAGGGCGGTATATAGCGCCGATGCATGTGAGTCCTGTTTTCATTGAATACAAGTACTTGACCTCTAGTTGAGTTGGAGTCACTTAAAAGCATCTCAAACATTTCAAGTTTCATGACAGGGATTTGATCACGGACGTATAGATTGAGACTCCATTATGTGAATCACAGGGTATACGGGTCAATTATTATTTTTTGCCAGAAATCCGCTGTGATCGAGTGGTTAGCGTCGGGGATTTCGAAACCGGGTGTCCAGGGTTCGATCCCCAGTCGCGGCACTACGGTCATGGTGGGGTGCCCTTTGGCAAGGAACATTTTCTAGCCTAGTACTGGTTTGTTTACCCAGGGATCATGAATAAGTGAACTGTCGCCGTGATATAACTGAAATATTGTTGAAAGCGGTGTAAAAACACAAATAAATTAAATTAAATATTAACTTTTGCCAACATACAACACATCTTCAGCAGACGACATTGGAAACAACTAGGCATAACATGGTTATTCTGTATAAATAATAGTATATTTATCGAAGCAAATTGAAAACATTGTGGTAAAAGGAGAATCGTTCATTTGAGAAATTTCTGCTTTTATTATAATGTTTCCAAAAGTCGTCTGCAACAGAGGCGTCAGAAAGCGTCTGTATGTGGAATTGTTCTTATTGCAGGAGTGCTGAACCCTCATTTACCCCATGTTGTAGAAGAACGGCATACACAGCATTTATCCAGTGCTCTTTTGTCGTAGGACTGTTCTGCGTCATTACCATGCTCCGTTTCGCAATAAGCCTGGCATTTTAGATCTGTTCTGTCAGACATCCAGTTCGGCATCCAATCAAACGTGTCGCTATAGGTAACATGATAACAACACACCACCAACGTTAGCGTGGTAAGCTTAAAGAGCATATTGATGTATCTGAAAGAAAACACTTGTCAATAAAAAACATATACATTATACTGCAAATTAAATAAAAGTAGTATTTATTGGAATGTTGTGTATGAAATAATTCATAAGAGTCATAAGGAAAACATACCTACTTTTACATTTTGATGCAAGTATCAATAGAAAAGTATACAAATAGCTAAGAATGAAATAATAATACTGTCAATTGAAAAATATACAAACAATATGAAATAATTCAAGTGTCAATAGAAAAACATACACGAATTACTGTAATGAAATAATTCAAGGCTCAATAGGAAAACAAACATACTTCTACTTATGCAATATGAAGTAAAACAAGGGCCAATAAGACAAAACGTGCTTCTGCATATGAAAAGAAAGAAATATCAATACGAAAATAAATGAAATGCTGCACATGAAAAGTACAAGATAATTCAAGTATCAGTAGCTAAACATACACACTGCTGTACGCGAAACAATAGGAAAATAAACATACTGCTGCGTACGAAATAATACAAATTTCATACAGATTCATACTTCTGTTTACGAAAGAATAAAAGCGGAAATGTGAAATTGGAATTTTCCGACTTCAATAACGAGTATGACCTCCGTTAGCTGATAAGACGGTTTATTTGTGCGATAGGGATATTCTGCTACTCTTCAAGAAGTGCTTTGCACATAGCGGATATAGTCCCTGGTGGATTTGGGCGCGTTTGATCCAACATGTCCCACACGTGCTCTATTCTCAATGCAACGCGACGCGGCTTAAAGGAAACGCCTCAGCACAGTATCTCAGCTTATTCTAATATTGTGTGTCCCTGGTGTCTCATTTGCAGTTTTTGTGTGCAGTTCGCAACCGGGTTTGCAAGTGCTGCAACCGCATGAACCGATCCTGACGAGGCGTCGTAACCTTCGGTCGTCCAGTTCGTGGATGGTCTACAGTTGTATCAGTCAGTCTAAGACGGCTATAAAAACGAAATATTGTGCTCTTGTGGACATTCAGTGCTCTTGTCACAGCATTTTGGGAGTTTCCAGCCAATAGTAACTGCACTGCCCTGTTGGGTGCAACGTTAGTTAGTCTAGGCATTTTTACGTAATCACAAACACATTTCTATACCGGACTATTCTTACCCGATACCTGAAGACTGTTATTTTATCCAGAATTAGTTTTTGTTTTGAAATTAACTTTTCATCCAATCAAAACGTAGGAATGTCGTGACTGCACCAACAAATATTTTCTGGACACATTTTTGGATACATGGTTCAGCAAAGTTCATACACATTACCTATGGGACGGGGAAAATCGCCCCTACGCCGTTGATTTGTTTACCCGTTTTATAAAATTATGGACATTTAATGAGGTTGCGTTTTTTTTTCGCGTCAGTATACAAGTGACTAGATGGATAAGACACACTATTGTACACAAAATCATAGAATTGGAAATAGGAAATGATTCATACTGCTACATACGTTATAATAAAAGCGTCAATAAGAAATATGCATACTGCTGAATACGAAACAATATAAATCTCAATTTGTAGAAAATTCATACTGCTCTACAAGAAATAATATGAGTGGCAAAAGGAAATAATATAGGTGGTAATAACTATATTTACATATTGCTGCATATGAAGTATTGAAAGTGTTAATAGCAAAATATACACACGGCTGCATATGGAATAATGCAAAAGCCAATATTAAGAGATGCATATCGTTGCATACGAAACCTTTAATGTTTCAATAGGAAAACATATATACTGCTGCGTACGTAATAATGCGTGTCAATAAGAAAACATACACATCGCTACATACGAAACAGTTACTGTTTCAAAAAGAAAACATAGTCAAGTCAAGTCAAGTCTAAATTGTATTGGCATAAGCTAATACAGCTTCTAATGAGCAAAGCGTACATACATACTGCTGCGTACGGAATACTGCTTGTGTTAACGAGAAAACATACACACCGCAGTTTTCAAAATAAAACAAGGGTCAATAGGAAAACGTGCATATACATACTAATGCATACGATAAATACAAGAATCAGGAAAACATACATACTGCTGCATACGACACAATACAAGTGTAACTAAGAACACATACATCTTACTGCTTACGAATTTAACAAGTTTCAATAAGGAAATATACGTACTACTGCATACGAGATCGGATAGAAGTGTCAACAGAAACATATACATTCAACGACAACAGAAACATATACATTCAACGACAACAGAAACATATATACATTCAACGACAACAGAAACATATACATTCAACGACAACAGAAACATATATACATTCAACGACAACAACAACAATAAGAATATTATTATATCCATCAATCATAAGTAAATCATCAAGTTATTTTTGTCTTTATATGAATATTTTTTATTAATATAATAATAATCATTATTATTATTATTATTATTATTATATTAAAACTAATTATTATCATCATCACCATGATCTCAATTATCATTATTGTCACTTACAATTCTTACCTGCAATGTCTATGAAGGTCTCTCTCATATGAAGTAATGTTTCAACTTTACATGTGTGATATTGATTTGTTGTATTCAGAGAGTGTCTAATCTGATATATGCACACCCATTGTTAGATCTAAAACAATCACATATCAAATTACCTTCCTTGTCCAAGTGTCTATCTAGATAAAAACTCCTTTTGACGCAACTGCTTACAGCATGTTCAGTATTCTGAGTCTTATGAAAAGTAGTTTTACTCTGATTTATATATAAAAAGTGCAATTGAGCCGAAAACCAACAATGCGGGCCCTGATCAGTCTAAGCATGCCGCGCAGGCTTACCCAGATAGACAATTTTCGCTATATGTTGATTTTCTTATTCAGGAATCATTACTCTTTATCCCCCTGAGACGGAATGTGTCGGCCCGGAACAGTCTGCGCGGACTGCGCAGGCTGATCTGGGTCTATATATTACGCAGAGGTCATAATGTTGGGACGTCTCATTTGTAGACATGTTCTGATCCTTTCTGCAAATATGTTTTCAATCTGCGAAAGGTAAATATAATTACAGTGTACTAAAGTGTAAAGTTTGTAATTATTTAACCCTTTCCAACCCACGACAAATCTGAAACTCACGACTTTGAGGACAACTAAGCAAGCAAATGAAAATTTCAAGATTTGCAAGTACAGTTATCGAACTGAGATATAAACAATTTGGCAAATGGTGAAATTGCTACAAATGCGTGAAATTGCACCTGAAGGTTGACAGCTCATGTTGCTAGAGATTGAGCTAATCTCGAAAACAACTGCAGAAAATGGTGTTATGTCTGAATGTGTTAACAACATTGTCGGAAAATGAAGAAAAATGCTCTTGCTATGGTTTTATACAGGGACGTATACAGACGACTTCATCAAATACAATGTAAGACAGACGTATGGAACGCCTTTACTGCCTTAGTATGTTGTATTGTATTATACGCAGTACATTTTCACGTATATGAGGTACATATTTTATTTGACGTGATACATTATTCATGATATGCAGTGCCTTTTCTATTATCTATAGATGCGATGTTTTTTTTAATATATGAAGTGCCTGCACGTATCTTTATACCTGGTGAATTATTATGTATTTGTTCATAAAAAATCATAGTACGCAATGCATTTGGCAATATGTTCGGTCCATACTAATTTATACATGGTGTAAACAGCTTTATATGAGGTGCATTTTTCATTAGGATCGTCATACTTTCCGGCATTCTCCGTAATTATTTATCCGGAAAATACCGAGTCAGACAGATAGATATCAATCTCATTAAAATCATCTCCTATTAACGCTACGCATAGGATATGAGGACAACCGATAGAAGGTCACGTTCAGACGACCTTTCCGCCAGCCAATCAGAACCTTGCTTTCACGTTTTTGAAAGTGAAAGTAAAAGTTTATATTTACCAAAAAATTCTAAATTTAGCATGGGATCCCAATTTTCGCATAGTGATTTACACGCGTGTATAGTTCTTATGACGACTGCATCATGGCTACAAATGTGGAAATGAGGCAAACACAGATACAGTCTTTCCCTGACCATATAGCATCAAAAAGTGTTCTTTGCTCTGGTTTTAAATGGTCTATTTTAAATTACGCCATGTTGAAGGTTAAGCCAAACGTTTGTTGAAACGGGTCCTCTGATTGGTTCAAATAAAAATAGCTTGGTGGATCTAAAAATAGCGATATTGGAAATCCGATAAAACAAGAAGATGAATTCGAATGGATCGCCATCAGATCTTCCATTTGGTCAGATCGTGTACTTTAGTCAGATTGGATAGATATCAACATTACACCGTTTACTCAATTTCAAAAAAAGCGCTTGCATAATGTATAAATAGATGTGTACACATGTTCTGAATACACGAGGGGCAGAATGTCGTCGTCTGCACTGAAATCCGCTCTAGACGGGATTGGTCTGTGCATTCGGCATGATTTGCAGTCTGATCAAAATCTAAAATCTAAAGTCTAAAAAATACTAGTCCAATAATATATGACCTCTCACAAGCTCGAGTGCTTCTGTTATAGGACTAGAATATTACATGTACTTACATATGCTTATTATAAGCTTCAGTCAACTTGTGAGGATTATGATAAGACAGAGCAAATAGGCAGGCTGATTTGTTCAGAACAAACCCCGAAGTTATGCCTTTTCCCAAAGACAAAATCAAATATATCATGTAAATCACAAGTTATTTCTCTTATTTCCAGAAGCTGCTGAAGAATTTATAGTTGTTTTTATGAGGGAACATTACCATAAAGTGGTAACCTGGACACATTTTTAAATCTTTCCCGTAATACAACACGTATGCATCAGACGACTTTAAGGCAAAACTATAGACAATTTTAAGAAATGAAAGTATGATTATTGAAGAGGGGTTGGTTGAACGCATTGTTACAAATGGAGAAATTTCTCAAGATAAGCAATTTATCCTTTTGCCATAATGATTTCAAGAGTTGTCTGCTTCGGGAATCAGAGATCGTCTGCATAGACGACATTCTGCATCTCGTCTATTTAGAAAATGTGTACACTCTCTGTCTCATGAAGATTAATGTTCAAACCTATCTGTCATGCTCGGTAATTCCCGGAAATAATTCCGGAGAATGCCGGAAAGTATGATCATCCCCAATGTAAATGCACCGCGTATAAAGTTTAAACTACCGACCAACGCATATAATCAAAGTACCACCACACGTATTGAAGAATAGACTGCATATAATGTTGTTTGTATTGCATATATGACGTTGTTTGCATACTACATAATGGTTATTCTACTGTATCTTCATACTTGTGGACTTCATATTATTAAATAACTACGATATATTATACAAAATGCACTGCATATCATGCAAAATGTACCACGTCAAATTAAATATGTACCTCGTATACATTAAAATATACTGCGTATACTACAATACAACATAGTAAGACAGTAAAGGCGTCAGAAAGCGTCTGTATATGAGAAAGGGAAAATCTCCGTCTAAAGTCTCCATTTTCTTAGAGCTCGGTATGAATCCACCGTTGCCAAATGATTAGCGAGGGGAAGTGAAAAATCGGGCGTTGCGGTTTCGATCCCTGCTCGCCGCGGTCTGGCGATGCCTTTTAGCAAGGCACATTTCCTAGTCTTTTGAGGTTTCGCTAAGTCAACCACTGAATAAATATGATTAATGAATAGATGAATAAATAAATACATGCACGACTGAGTTAAAGTATGAATACATATATAGAAAAAATGAATTAAAAAACATAACAATAAACAAATTAATGCCTAAATAAGAAGGTGAACGAATGAGGGAATGAAAGAATAGAAGTGCATAAATGCAATGATTAATGAATGGATGATTGAATGATTGCTTGAATGAATAAATAAATAAAAAAATAAAGAAATAAATAATTAAAGAAATAAAGAAAGAAATACAAATAAATAAAGAAATAGATTAAAAGTTAAACAGATAAAATGAAGACTTGTTTTGTACAGGATCGCCTCGGTGATGAAGTGGTAAGTGTCCGCCTCGGGTAACGGTTCGATTCCCGGTCGGGTCATACCAAATATTTAAGAAATGATAATGGCTGCCCTCCTTGATGCTCAGAATTGCAGGGTTATAAAAGTGTCCATTAGTATTTACCCAGGAAACGCCATGATATTAACTTCTTGAAGTCGGTGTAAAACGCAAAACAGTCAATATTTTGTATAAAGTAACGAGTTCTGTTCAATGTTAACAATTATGGCGATATTTGAACAGGTTATAGGGATAAACCAACCGTGTACTGTCAAAATGGGGGTTCATCTACTGTTAAAGAACGCTTCCTGGTTGAGTTATTTGATTAATGCTAACTATTTTAAACATGCTTGAGAGACAGAAAGACAGAGAAAGAGAGAGAGAGAGAGCGAGAGAGAGAGACAGAGAGACAGAGAGAGAGAGAGAGAGAGAGAGAGACAGAGAGAGAGAGAGAGAGAGAGAGAGAGAGAGAGAGAGACAGAGAGACAGAGAGACAGAGAGAGAGAGACTGAGAGAGAGAGAGAGAGAGAGAGAGAGAGAGAGGAGAGAGAGAGACAGACAGAGAGAGAGACATAGAGAGAGAGAGACAGACAGAGAGAGACAGAGAGAGAGAGAGACACACACAGAGACAGAGACACACAGAGAGAGAGAGAGAGAAAGAGAGAGAGAGAGAGAGAGAGAGAGAGATATATATATATATATATATATATATATATATATATATATATATATAAGTATGGATCCTACATTAAGGCGAACATCCGTGCTAAAAAAACAGACATTAAGGCGAAAGTATTTTAAGGCCACCGTATTCAGTTCGCCTTAATGTTTTAGATGTCACAGAAGTCATTTCAGTTGTTAAAACAACATTTAAATATAGGTAATCAAAGAACATACAATATACTTTAAGAGAAAATGACTTTGATCGTTCTTGCTATATTAGTATAATATATATACGGGCCATTGAACAAAGGGGGCCTATATCTCGATGCAAAAAAAAACATCACTTAAGTGCAATTCTTTTTTAGTCTTTAATTTCTCAAATATCTGTCGATAGTTTTCTTTATAAACAGCAACATGACGGAATACACCTATACAATGTAGCAACCTATATTTTTTCTTGGCAAGACTTTATATTTACTTTAGCCCGAATTAATGATTAAAATTCTTTGAAACGTATATGTTTTTAGAGATATACGCAGCTTGATTTACAACATATAGCAGCGGTTATTTCGAATCAAATTGTTATCTGGAATCACAGTTTTTCATTACATGTTTTATCATTTCAGATACAAAACGAAGCCAGAACGACTTGTGCAAATCCATGCATTGAGGTTTCAATTGTCCATGGCTGGTCTTATTCAACAGGAGTACTAGTAATGCAACCATTTTACTAAATACACAAATGTTTTGAAGAAGTGTTACAATCCATTACTCGATGCAAACGACATTTAAACGCCTTTGAGCGGATGACTTTTGAAAATATTGCGACAAAATGGGATATTACAAATAATGATAATGTTTTAAACATTACATGAATAAAACAATACTTGAATCGGTATTATTACAATTGTTTGAGAATATGTAATAGGAGCAGACGACATATCAATTTTATCTGAGGGAAGCGGTAAAACACAGTTGTCGCTCAACCAGCAAGGCACTATCCGTGATGCACTAAAATAGCCTGCCTAAATGTGTATTTAGATCTTTACCTTCTCCCAATTAACTTTAACAATTAGATATACTCAACCGCAGACCACCGAGCGAAGACCTATATAACATAACCAAGGACACCTTTTTCCGGGAGTGATTTTAATGCCACCTCCTATTCCACACCCGCCACAACATGAAGCGTGCACCACGTTCACTGTCAT